>BGNK01001587.1:0-29576 GCA_003297005.1 Symbiodinium sp. clade A Y106
CATACCCGCGCATACCCGCGCATACCCGCGCATACCCGCGCATACTCGCGCATACCCGCGCATACCCGGCCCTCCCCAAGCCCCATGCCCGCAGTTGCGCTTTCCCGCCACAGTGTATACTTCAACAAATACGAACACATGTGTATGTATATATGTGTGTGTGTAACATATGTGTGCATATTATCGGGTTTGCAGAGATCGGCAGGCAATACTATTCCCTATAGTCCTTATAGAACTATTCCATAATGCGCTCCGAAGCCGTATTCTAACCATAAAGGCCCCTGTTATCACACCTTGTAATTGTTTAATTCTGCGCCGTAGAATCCACCTTCAGCACTATCCTCAAAGGGCCCTTTTCTAGGTTAATTGCTTGAATGCTCCAATCGCCTGTACGCGTTAGAAGCCCGAAGAAAGCCCTCCCGCACCATAGATCCCTTTAGTATTATATTATTCTTATTACTATTATTACAGTTGTTATTATTATTATTATTACTATTTATTACTATATACCTATAGTCTCCATTGTAGTTGTAGTTCCTGTTTTTGGTTAACCAATTTTATGGTTAGGATCCTATAATATAGATTTTGGTTAACCAAAAAAACTACAATGGACACTATAAGTAGATCCCTTAGAGACCCTTCCTTTAAGAACCCTTTGCAGGAACCCTCGTCTAATTATTCCTACCGTGAGGAACCTGTAACGGAGCCACGGAACCTTTATGGGAACCTTGTTGAGACGTAACAGCCCATAGCGCCTGAGGAATATTGAGATCCAGTTGAACCATGAGCCGCGAAGCTGCAGCTGAAGCTGAGGGGTTCTTGAGGGTGTGAGGCTTTGGGCTTGGGGGTGTGGTTAGAGTTTAAGGGTTTAGGGTTTTAGGGTTGGGTTGGTGTTGCGACGAGACTTTTGACGGCTGCGTAAGGTAAGAGCACGTTTGGCTGTTGCTTGCGGGCTTGGGGTTCATTCAGTGTAAAGGACCTTCTTTGAAGACCAGAAAGACAAACCACGCACAGTCCTTGAGTTATCCTAAGGATCCTTCAAGACCCTAAACCCTAAACCCCAGAATTCACCTTATGGGGTCTCTCTATTCTGCCAAAAACTGCCAGCCAGGCAAGCTCAGTTGGATATCCAGCAATTGCCGCTTGGTTCATGCAATATACTACCATTGTCATACAGAGCTGTATAATACAATCGAAAGCTGTCGAATATATTATACAACAGTGAAATCAAGTCTGTATCATCTACGAAGCTGCTCAACATGGCTTATGATATACAGTAGAGTATCATAGGTCCCCCTAAAACCCTAAACCCCAAACCCTAAGCCACGTAATGCCTGAAGAGAAGGGCCAGGCTTGCTCTGAATGATCCGGAAAGGCTTCTACAGGGGGTTTAGGGTTTTGGGGGCACGGAGCTCGATAGCTCGATATGGTTCTATACGGGTTTAGGGTTCGGGGCATGGGCTCCATATGGCTCTTGGGTATTTGCAGGCGTTTTCTGCTTTCCTTCTTGGGGTTTATCCTGTAGGAAATATCCGAAAGCGTTTTTTTGCTCCTACAGGGAGTTCAGCACTTTCCTTCGCCCATCAGTGTGTCTAGGAGGGTTGATGAGGGTTTCTGAGTGTTTAGGGCTTTAGACCTTAGGGTTTGCAGTTGTGGGTTTGCAGCATGGTTCTTCTTGCATTTCTGTGTGTTTCCCGGGGCTTACCCAGGGCTTTTTTTGATGGTTTACGTGCTGAGTTTCTGGTTGTATATGGGTAGTTGTCAAAATTATGGCTCCTTTTGGGGTACCCTAAATTTTAGGTGCCGTATTATATGAAGGACCCAAAAAAGGGCCATAGTTTTGACAACCACCCATATGTGTTTTCATTCCTGTGCCCCATAGGGATCCCTAAGGGTCCATGTACCCAAATAGTATGGGCCCACAGTATATACTATTTGGGTACATGGACCCTTAGGGAATGTAACGCCAACCATCTTGAGAGTGGTTTTTGGCAAGACAAGAAGTCCACAGTTATCGGGATCGGGCTCTTGAGACCAACTCGTGCAGGTTCCTGAAAACTGCCGGTAACCCTAAACCTAAATAAACCTAAACCCTAGACCTAAACACTACACCTAAACCTAAACCCTAAACCCGAAACCCTAAACCTAAACCCTAAATCCTAAACACTAAACTTAAACCTAAACCCTAAACCCTAAACCCTTAATAGAGGGTTTCGGGTTTGTTCAGCCATGCCAGACTGGGGACTTGAGATGCCGCAAGGGTGTGTGTTTAGGTATACACGGGTTGCCAAGGCCAGAAACCTTGCATCCAAGAAAGACAGCAAGGTAAGAACACATGCCCTGTTTACAGTAAACCCCATAAAGTTGGAAACCGGATTAAGGCCAAATAGTGCTGGGATTCCCTATACATTACTCATAAGGATTGAGGCTATTGGGTTTCCAACTTTTGGGCTTCTACTTTATTAGTAGTCCCTAAAGAGGGCTCCCTATTCAGTTTCTACCTTGTAGGTCGCCACAATTCCCATGTGGGGTTCGTATCTGGGCTTCATGCAATTAGGGCTAGGGGCTTTGGCGGCTCTGGACGTGTAGGGATTGGGCACAAGATTGGGTTTAATATCACGGATGAGTGTTGATGGGTAGTTCTGTTGCTTTCGGCAGACGCTTAGTTTACGCAGGGTCCGCAAGGGTTTAGGGTGTGGTCTGGTCGTTGGGCCTGGCTGTTCGGTACTGCGGTTTCGGGAGCAGGGTTTCATGGCGTGAAACTCAAGGCACAGCTAGCATAAAGAACCGTGATACTACCGTGTAAGAGCGCCCACCGGACACGCTCACGTATTCCATTGCATCTTTCCCCGGAAGGTTTTGGCACCCCAAACGAGCAAGATGGTGCCCTTAAGTAGTAGTAGTAGTAGTAGTAGTAGTAGTAGTAGTCTTTTAAAACAAGGGTCTATAAAGGCACAACCATAAGACTTTTCGTGCAGCTTTCCATCATCCGAGGAAAGATCGTCTGGACCAGAAGGATGCGGACCTCAGACAACTGCATTCAAAGAGCCCCAGCTGTCAAGCAGATACCTTACGCTTCCAGTTGCCTCAATGCGGAAATATAACCCTAAGGGTCCAAATATACTTTGGCCCCAAAGTACCCATATAGGCAGTACTTTCATGCCAATGTATATACTATTTGGGTACATGGACCCTAAGGGTAAGACAGGTTGTGCTCATGTCCAGATAACGAAACATTTGATGTGTCGTAGCCCAGATCCCCACACCCTCCTACACCCTAAACCCTAAACTAAACTCTAAACCCTAAACTAAACCCTATCCCTTAACCCCATGAAGCTTTGAAAGCCTACTCCTTCAGGTTCCTGAATGTAGCTATATACGGGCCTTCATAATTACCTATACTTTTTTGGGGGGGTCCTGACTATAATTCTAGTAATTATACTATACCCCCAAAATTTTTTCTCTTTACTAAGGCCCCTTATAGTGTAGTAAACAGTACAACAGACCCCTATCAAGTCTCCTATATGAATTGCTTGGGCATTCCATCTGGGAATTGCTGTCAACAACCAATGGGAGCCGCAGAACATGAGGTGCTCCATAGCAGTACATAGTACGATTAGTCCAAGTAAGTCTTAGTGTGAGTAATCCAGTACTTGCATGTAGTATTACGTATAGTACTGGGATACGTATGAATACCAGCAACTTGCCTAAGGAGGCTTGCAAAAACAGCGTCAAAAGACTGACTGTTCACTACTCATTGGCCGGCATTATGTCAATCCCGTTGAAACTCGACAGATGGTTCTCCCCAAGCAGTTCGGTTTGGCATTTAGGGTTTGGGGTTGAGGGCTGGCTTCAGCCCACGTCCAAGCACACCAGTCTATGCGCTTCCGGGGGACGACGAGGCGACACGTAAACAGTAGACCTTCAACCCTAAACCGACCCTATCCCTTCAAAGGTCTATCCACCCTAAACCCTAAACCCTAAACCGTGTACCTTTGTGGGCTCCCCCGCAATAGAACCCGCACACCGTCTTGGAGGAAGAGGGGTACGCTAGTTTTTTCTTGTTGCTGCGCAACTTACCAGGACCCTCCTTGTACCCTCAAATAGGGGTATATGGTCCCAAATAAGGGGCATTTAGGGCCTAATAGAGGGTAGATGGAGGGTCTAGGTAGATAATTCAGACCGGACAGCTTCTCCATAAACTGTTTGTGTCCCAGGCTAAGACAACATGCTGCAGAGCGGAAGCATCACGATGCCGATGCAGCTTGGATGTATGTATCGTTCGTGACTTAGCTAGGACCTTAGGACCTTGAATGTTCGTTAATCACAACTTCTAGAAGGGGTTCTTTTGGCCATGATGCCAACAAAATCGGATCTATCACCGGAACACGAGACTGAGGACTTCGGCCACTCTCCCCCGTAGGATCGGCTCGTGTTTGTGCTGGGCTCTTGTTACTATAGGGGCCGAAAAAATTACCAACACTATTTTGGGGGGTTCCTTACTATAATTATTTATAGTATAATGGGCCCCCCAAAGCCCAATAAACTTTATTGCATCAATTCGATTTGCTGCAGGCATAGAAAAGAATTAATTAATTTGCTTCCCCCACTTCTTCTTGTTGAATTCTGTGAGCGTTTTTAATTCCGAAGAGGGTTTTTAAAAACCCTTTAAAAAACCCTCTGACACCAGAAATGCACAGCACCGGGCTCTTGATCCCAAACTCAAACTCTGCCTTGCTCGTGAGCTGGCAGTCCCGACGCGATTGAGGAAATCCTCGACCCGAAACGCTGCAACCCGAAGCTTTTCTGAGGGGCCCAAAAAGCACAGAAGCAGCAGCATTTTATGGGGATATCCCTACCTTTTTGGGCTTCTTTATACGGGGGTTTATATGGGATATCCCTATCCTAATTTTTGTTTATGTGCTTGTTGGGGCCCTATTTTGGACTCACCCCAAAACTGGTAAACCTTAAACCTCAACCTAAACCTTGAACCCTAAAACATTCAGCAAGCTTAAGCCGCTTAAGCCGTTTAAGCCTTAAGCCTTTGAAGCGCGAAGCCTCGAGCCCAAAGCCGCCAACAGCGAGAAACCCGAAACCCACTTGACCTACCTTCGAATCCCGAAATCCTGAACCTTACCTAGAGGCTCATACCCAACCTTTTAGGGCGCCTACTTTTTATGATAACAGATCCTAACCATAAAACTAGGTATCCTAAAAAAGGGGTAGGGTATGAACCTCTAGGTAATGAAGGGTTTAGGGTTTAGGGTTTAATGCCACCCCTCACACCGGAACATCCTGGAAACCGACCGGCCCGAAGAGCAGTGCTTCATTCCATGGAGCCCCCGGAACTCCTGAAAGGATTCGGGGCCTTTGGAGTTTTCGAAGTAGCTGAGTGGATACACTTTACACTTTTTGAGGATAGTATTACCCGCTATAAGACTAAAGGTCTACATTTTTGGGGGGGCTGATGAACTCAGCAACTAAGGTTTGGAGTTTTGAAGTACCTCGAAAAGGTTTGCGTGGAGCTTTTACAGGGTAGTTTGGGCTTTTGGGGTTTTAGGGAGCTAAAACCCAAGGAATCCGACCATCGACTGAGGGCTGTCCCCTAATTAGGTTTCAGGGATCGGGGCTTTGGGATTAGGGCTTCACTCCGCCATCGAAGTACCGGTGCTCTTGCTTGCAGGGCTTGTAGGTGCTCATAGGCTTCATAATAGTTTATGGGGCTTCTTGGGCGTATGTAGGCCTATAGGGCTTATTGGGTTTAAAGGGTGTACTGTAGGCACAGGGTTAATCTAACCACCCCGGGAGCCGATCACAAAGGGTTTTACAGCAGTTTTGGAGTGATTCGTGAGATTTTTCCTCACAATACCAAAAAACCCTGCCCTCACCCAAAATCCCAAACCCCTAAACCCTACCCTTACCCACAAACCCTGGCGCGACCGTGAACCCCCAAAGCTCTCAGCCTGCGTAAAGTTAGGGACCCCAAAAGGACATAAACATAAGCATGTTATAGGGATATCTCTGCCTTGTTGGGCTTCTTTATAAGGGGGTTTATAGGGGATATCCATATCCTAAAATTGGGGCCCTAGAAAGCCCTACAGCTTAATATACCCACAGGCCCCATAGTAGTTCCTATTTGGGTTTCATGTTTAGAATCCTATAAGGTTTTCCCAAAAAGGAACTACTATGGGGCCTATGGGTGGGGGCCTTATATAATAATTACCTATACTATTTTGGGGGTTCCTTACTATGATCATAGTATCATGGGCCCCAAAACCCTATTATAATTATTCAGGCCCTACATTAAGCCCAAAAAAACCCTCAAGCCCAAAACGGTATTAAATTCAGCCCCCGGATACTTCTCAGGTGGCTTTGGTCGAAGACCAGCCAGCAGCGCTACTGCACAGGCACCGCAAGGCCATGCCTAGGATCAGTATGTGGTTGGTTCTCTAAATGAGGATCCTTTTTTTAGGAGTGCCGTAATTTTAAAAGGGACCTTAATTTGGAGAACTGCCCATGTGTTCAAGTTTTTGGGGTGCCTGGTTTAGGGTGTTGGCTGCCGGGGTTAGAGTAGAGTTGTTGGGGTTTAGGCTGGGTACTGCTGGGCGCTGCCCCCAAGTGGGATAAAATTCAGAATGCATTTTCATAGCCATTACTAGTATTATGACCCCTACTGTAGACTGGTACATGGTGGGGGCAGTACCCGAGGTTTGGGATTTATCATGGTTGTAATCGGGCGGTTCGGTCGATACCAATACGTATGCGGTGTTTAGCGGTATATGTATTGCCAGTATTGCGGAGTTTCGGTTCGGTAGCGATGCGCCATACCAAATACCCACCAGACCAGCCATACCAGCCCACCAGCCACGCCAGCCACACCACCATTCTCCTGCCACCACCCTCCAGCCACCACCTGAAGCCACCACTCCAGCCATCTAGCTCCAACCACCTGCCTCCAGCCACCTGCCTCCAGCCACCTACCTCCAACCACCTACCTCCAACCACCTACCTCCAGCCACCTGCCTCCAACCTCCAGCCACCTACCACCTGCCTCCACCTAGGATTCTAAATATGAACCCCAACAAGGAACTACTATGGCGCCTATGGGTAAACCTTATGCCCGAAACCGCGTAAGCCCCAAACCCCAATGCCAAAGCACGAATCCGAGACTGTCTGTGCTGGTGCCCCAAGCGACTCGAAGGATGTTCCGTTTGCACTCCCGTTTAATGTAGGAACCTGATTAAGAAACCCTGCGCCTAAAACCCCAAACTAGTAGGATTCATATAAGGAACCCTAATAAAGGCCCAACGTTTCTTAATCAGGTTCCTATTTTAAAGCAGAATATACCACGGAAAGCCATCCAGACATGCTAGCCCCGACATGTTAACCCGGAAGTCCGGAACACCCCAAAACAAAAACATTCTGGGATACTCTGGCTCTCTCTCTATCTCTCTATCTCTCTCTCTCTCTCTGTCTCTCTCTCTCTCTCTCTTATATATATATAGATATATATATATATATATGCACATAAACATACCACACTGTAACGCACATGTGTACGCGTATGTATGTACACAGCTTTCCTACTTGACTCTGCTTTGAGGCCTGGCAGGACAAGACTCACGAGCGGCGGCAGCAGCGCCAGCAGCGTCTGAGCGAGGGAGCGTGGCTTTAGCCGAACTGAGAGAGCGACCCAAGTTCAGGCCCTAATGGATCTAGGGTTCTTAGAGGATCATGGGACTTAGTAACTAGGGTTATAATTAAGGTAACCATACTTATAATTACTTATAACCCCACTTAGGGTACTTATAACCGTACTTACTAAGTCCCATGATCCTCTAANTAGAGGATCATGGGACTTAGTAACTAGGGTTATAATTAAGGTAACCATACTTATAATTACTTATAACCCCACTTAGGGTACTTATAACCGTACTTACTAAGTCCCATGATCCTCTAAGTTTGGTAGGGTGTTATGGGCTCCCTCACGGTTCATAAGGTTTTTTGCCATCGATCACAATTTCATACGGCTTTCGGGCCCAATCCCGGGGTTTTTGGCGATAGGAATAGGCTTTGAAGGGTCTTTGGACCTATCGAGCTTGAAGCTGGTAGCGCTTTTGACTGCAAATAACACCTTGTACCCTCAAATAGGGGCATATGGTCTCAAATAAGGGGCATTTAGGGTCTAATAGAGGGTAGATGGAGGGTCTAGGAACAAGTAGGTTGGTATCATAGTTTACGGGGTTCTTGTATTGCTGACAAGCATTTTAACTATGTCAACAGGCGTTGCAAGCCCTTAAATCCATCTCTTCGAACTTTTGGCATGGCGTATATGATTCTGACTGTCGAAACGCATCATGCTGACCGAGTTTAAACCTCAATTTCTTTGAATTGCAGCCCTACCGCGACCCGGCGTGGTACAGCCCTCCACGCCCCTGTGCTGCTTGGGCCTTGGCTAATGTTTCAATCCCTGTTAAACCCTATAGAAGCCTAGCTACCGTATCAAATAGCTGACAGTGTTATGGATACTGTAAGGCACTGTAAGGCATTTAGGGTTGAGTAGGTCGGGAGGGCCTTTGGGACATTGGCTCTTCTCTTATTGGGCCTCAGAGGATCTGAAATTATCGCAAAGGCTTTAAAGGGCCAACCCAGTTTGTGCAAGCAGAAGCTACTAGAAAAGGGAAACTTCTAGTTTAGAGCTGGCCTTTATCAAGAAGAGGGAGATGAAGGCATACTGTCTGAAACCCTAAATCCAAACCTTATGCAGGGCGTTGGGTTTTGAGGTTTAGGCCACGGGCTTGAACTGTAATAACGTGCTTACCCTACGAGCGGTTTCCAACTTGGGCCATTCCCTCACCGACCCAAACGCCCTAGAGATCAGAGGCTTGAATATAACTACCAACCCTTCTCCTCTGGATTTCTTGTTATAGTTTGGCTATGGCGTTTACATTACCCCCAAGCCCTGTTCTAATTGTCATGTCTAAACCCTAAACCCTCTACTCAGTGCCCCAAGTTGAGCAGCTCAGGCACAGCATCCTCCGCCGAGTCCTACAGAAGCACCACCGGCAGAGCGACAAGAAGCTCGCTAAGGAACGCGGAGATGTATACTATAGGATACGATTTGGAGGGCTCCTTACTTTTAATTCTAGCATAATGGACCCCAAATCCTATTCTAATCATTAAGAATTGAGAAGACAATCATGTGCCCCAGCACTCCCCAAAACCTCATTCGAACGGTTAAGGTCCCTATGTTACTAGAATATATAAGGCCGTAACCGAGTAGGCTTTTTGGGGTTACGGGCATCGCGTAGGGCTTTCGAAATGTAGGAGTTTATACACGTCTGCTTATCTGAATTCTCTCGACTGAACCCCCAAGCATGGCTGTTTGACCCCAACCACCGATAAATACCAACTAGATTACAAGTATACAAAGAGAGCCCTATAACCGAAACGTCAGTGAATCGCAGAAAGTTTCAATATGGATTGAGATCATCAGTGCCGGGACTCACGATAATCGTCCTCATCCCAACCTAAAGCCTGAACCCAAACACAAACCCTATGGGGTTTCGCGAGCCTAAACCCCACATGCTAATATAGGGGCTTAAATAATTACCAACACTTTTTTTGTGGTTCCTTACATAATTACAGTATATAGGGCCCCAAAACCCTATTCTAATTATTAAGGCCCCTAAAGTACACCCTAAACCGCCGATTCGGAGCTCAGGAAAGACTGGAGCTCGGATCGACCAGCTCTCTCTCACGACAAGCAGACCTCTCACGTGGCAAAAGATGGCGGCACCCTTGGACACTGCCAAATTCCCCTCGTTCATACAGTTTTAGAACCCTAAGGCTCCATGTGCCTTCGTAGTATATGTTTAGTCCTCGTGTTATCGTCACTTCACTCAGGGTTTGTCCGGGTGTTGTTTGGCTTTATCAGGGTGTTCTAGGGGCGTATCGACTTCCAGAGACTACGGCACATTGCAAGTTTGGGCCTTTTAGGAGATCTTGATTTTTTCCTGTACGTCTCGCTCCGTTCTGAATGTTGGTGGAGCTTGGGGGTTTGGATGTAGAGTCTGAAGGGTAAATTCCTGGTCTTACTGTCGATGGTTTGGATTTAGCGTCTGCGTTTTAGCTCTCAGCGCCTCATGGGGTTTGGGTCTAACACTAAGGGTGGAAAGGACCCAATAATTCGGTACTCGGGTTTGGGATAATAGTTATGTAGGCTTCTATTTTTGAGAGTATATGATAATTGGGTACTTGGACCCTTAGGGTAAGGTGTGGGCTTTAGGGTTGGGTGTACTTTTGTCACTCCAAATAGTATGCTTACAAGCCACCCGCAACGAACAGTGAGCTCGTCAAGTGTATTTGTAGGGGTCCAAGTACCAGATTATAGTCATGGTCGACCCTAAACCTTAAAGCTTGAAGACTTACGAACCTATAGCCTAAACCCTAAACCCTATAGTTCCTACGCGCAGCAATGTGAACTTTGGAGACTCCAAGAAGAGCTCCACGCTAATTCGCTCCGCGGAGACATCAGCGAGCTTTGCCACCCCATAATTCCACACTTCTGGCACATACCCTAGGTACTGTTATGGGGAATACTTCCCCAAATCATCATAGTAATTCGTAATATAGAAACCCTAATTTCTATATAGTTACTTTGGACCCTGTGGGATATGGGAGTTTCCGAAAATAGGGGTACCTTATTTGGGGGTCCTTATAATAAGGATCCTACTATTTAGGGTACTATATTAGGGTCCCCTATTTTCGGAAACTCCCATATCCGGGACCAGTGAAGACAACATGGTCCTGGGGCTGGGGTTCTGGGAAACAGCTACGCATCTAGCATGGAACAGTATAGAATGACACGACGATGCTGTTCGGGTAGGCTCCAGTTCGACCAGTGCATGCAACCCAGAATCACGCGTAAGCCTTCAGCGCTTAAGCCTTCAATCCTGAGCTCTACGCAGAAGCACAAGGTTTTAATCCTAGGCCGCGCAAAAGACTAGGTTCCCCAGTAGTACCCTTTTGCCCTTTTTCTTTTTGGGTTCCCTTATTAAAACCGAGTAGTAGGAAAAAGGGTACCCTTATTATAAAGGGGCTACTGGGGAACCTAGCAGATAATCCCAAATCCGATCAAAAGACTATCCAGGTGGAGTGGACCTCCGTCAGGAGCTCGCGCAGCGGGCCGCCAACAACCGAAAAAGCCAACGCGGAAAGGACAGCAGCACAGTTTCGGGCTTCGGTATATGCTAAGCCCTCGCCCCTTTCAGACTCAAGCTGAAACCCCCAACCTTGAAGCCTCAACCCTGTTAGCCCTTTTCAAATCAGATACTGTAGGAACCTGATTAAGAAAGCCTGGGCCTATAACCCCAAAATAATAGGATTCATATAAGGGACCCAAACAAAGGCCCAAGGTTTCTTAATCAGGTTCCTACATTACAGATTCGAATGAAGCCTGCTGCAGAATCACTTCAGAGAAGCCTACCCTTTTAAATCGCCATTCGCGCAAAGGTTCCTTTCAGTTCCACCTAAAAAAGCAAGCTCTTTAGGAGCCGTCTTTTTTCCGCGACCACTGGAGGAAGAACAAAACCAACGCTGGCAATTCAGGTTCCCTGTAATCCCATTGCCTTGCGACTCAAGAGCTAGTTTTGGAATTCTACAGAAAGGGGGTGACTGAATCATTTCCACTACATGGGAGTTCTCGAAAATTAGGGGTACCTCATTTTGGGGTCCTTATAATGAGGATCCTACTATTTAGGGTGCTTTATTAGGGTCCCCTATTTTCGGAAACTCCAACATAGACCTTCCGGTACCCATAGCCCAGTAAGCTGCTTCGTAGGCTACTGGGCTTTTAGAGACATCCCAAACCCTAAACCACAGACCCACCCTAGACCCGAGACCGAAGACCTTAGCCCCTAGACCATAAACCCCATGCTTTTCAGACTCCACAGCCCTCGCGGGCTCTTCGGAACAAGAGTCACCTCAACGACTTCCTTGACCTACCTGAAATCAATTTTGTGTAGTGCCCCTCCTCCCAAAAACCATTCAGAATAGAGTTTTGGGTTGTTGAATTCAGATGAGGCTTCGGAAAGTAGAATTGTTGGAGTTTTGTAAGGGCCCCACTACATTCACATTAAGGCTTGTTGTGATAGCCGAGAAAAAGGCAGCTTTATACGAGTTATCCTATTCTTTCTCAGATCTCGAATATCACAGCAGCACTATAGAAACCACCGGAACAAGTCTTGGGACAAGAACGAAGACCCGAAGCGGTAAACTGCTACAAGGCTGCTGAGAAAACCCGTACCTTGAGACAACTCATAAAACCAAACTTGTAAAGCCCAAATTGACATGCGAAAACCGCCCGTATGTATCTTAGAGGAACATCGTAGTGGATAATAAACAATTGATAAACACTCTATCAAGCCATATTCGAGCCCTCTAGCACCAAAACAAAAACCCTATAAAACCCTATATCTAACAATCCAAAACCCTAAACCCAAACCCCCTCCCCCCTCCCCCCTCAAAAAAACAAAAACATCAAAAACAACACTGAATGAAACCTCCCCAAACTTAAAACTCTACTCTGGAAGAACAAAACCCTAAAACCCAGAACCCCACCAACCCTAAACCCTAAAAAAACCAAAACCCTAAAAGCCTGCTTAGGAGTGTTTCCGTGGAAAGACCTTCCTGGGCCAGGAGCTCGACAGCAGCATCTCCGCGAAGGGGCCCATTGACGTCATCTCCGACACTGCGGGGGACCCCCTTTTCCGGTTTAGGGTCAGCTGGGTTTCGTTTACGGTGGGTTTAGGGCTGAAGGCTTTCCCAAAGGATCCAAAGTGACTATATAGTAGAATGTAGTGTTTCTATATTCGGAATTACTATTATGATTTGGGGAAGTACAGTACCTAGGACCCTTTGGGTTGTACAGTTTGAGGCCTTTTATAAGCTTTAGGGCCACTTGAGGGTTTAGGCGGGGGGAGGGTTGGGAGTTTAGGGTTGAGGGTTCTTGAGGAGTTCATGATGGTTTATACGAGGCTTTGGAGCTTTCTGAGGGCTTTAGAGGCCTTTGGGGTGTGTTGCAAAATGTCCAGGCGATTTGAAAGTTCTTGTCGATATATGAGGGTTTAGGGTTTAGGGCTCGGATCTAAGCCATTTACAGGTGGGTAGTTATTAGGTGGGTAGTTTCCCATAAGCCTCCCATACCACTCCTATAAGGTAAAGGGGGTCTTATGGGAGTACTATGGAAGAAGAACTACCCANGATCTAAGCCATTTACAGGTGGGTAGTTATTAGGTGGGTAGTTTCCCATAAGCCTCCCATACCACTCCTATAAGGTAAAGGGGGTCTTATGGGAGTACTATGGAAGAAGAACTACCCACGTGTAAGGGGCTCTATTGGAGGGCCTCCCCCATAAGCCACTGCAGGCAGAAAGGCACTCTGCAGTCTCAAGGAAGCCCGGATCGTCCAATGAACCCCTAAACTTAGCCCTGCACCCTGTACCTGGAGGCTCATACCCTGCCCCTTTTTTCGGGCGCCTACTTTAACGGATCCTAACCACAAAACTAGGTATCCTAAAAAAGGGGTAAGGTATGAGCCTCTAGGTAAGCCCCACACCCGAAACCGATACCTCAAAGGGTCCAAAGTAACTATATAGTGGAATGTAGTGTTTCTATATTAGGAATTACTATTATGATTTGGGGAAGTATTCCCCATAACAGTACCTAGGACCCTTTGGGTACTCAGGACCCAACAGCGCTAAGCCCTTAGCCGGAAACCCTCAACTCGAAAGCTTCTAAAGGGCGGGTGTCCGGACCCGGGCAAGAGTCAGGAAAACCCAATACCCCTCAATTATAAGGAGTTTAACGGCAAGTATAGGGGTTTTTAGGTTGTGACCTAAACGATTTTGGGTGCACAAAATCCCGGAAGAACCATATAGACCCTTTATCAAGCACTGTAAAGCCTTCTAATCAATCAATCATTCAATCAACCTATCTATCCATCTATCCATTTGCCTGTCTGTCTATCCATCCATCTAAAGTATTAGCATATATATATATATATAGATATGCATAAATGTATACGTATGTTTACATATCTACACATACACACACCTGTATAATAAGGGGGCCTTGCGTTCTCTGAAGAGACTTCAGGACGTGGCAGATGGAGCCGGCGACCTGGCGTCGGACGTCGCCGATACTGCCACTGACGTTGCCACGCTCCTTGGATATTAGATTTTATGGGAATTAGTATAATAAGGATCCACTTAAAAGGTATTGAAAATAGGATCTTAGGGGACTATCGGATCGGAGTCGTATAATCCCCAAAGGGTTCAAAGTGACTATATAGTAGAATGTAGTGTTTCTATATTAGGAATTACTATTATGATTTGGGGAAGTATTCCCCATAACAGTACCTAGGACTCTTTGGGAACATGTATCCACATAACTTATAAGGTAGTACGTTTTCGCGCTCCTGCGAGCCACTTGCAAGGAGCTGAGGTGTTTATGGGAATAGTTTAATCAGGATACGCTTATAATGTACTTAAAATAGGAGTTTACGGGGTTCATGATCATAGGGTGGAGAATTTCGGACCTTTGGATCCACTTTTTTGGGAAGGTTAGTGGGCATAGGTTATATAATTTAGAATTGGGGTTCCGGCATAGCATGCGGGGTTACGGGCTAGGGAATGGAAGTTAGGGTGCAGGGTTTAGGATTTGGAGTTTAGGATTTGGGATGGCTGTAGATTTTCGGGTTCAGAGGTTCTTCACGTTGGGGCCGGGATTCTGGGTTTAAGGAGTTGTATTTACCTACAGGATTCTTTCTTTTGTGGGCCTGAACATGTACATATATATGTTTTTGTATGTCCGTACCGAGTGGAGGGATGGATCTCTAGGCCTGACTTGTAAGGAGTTCCTGACGTTTTTCCATCTGAGCTCTCAGCTTAAATTACACGCAGTCCAGGGTTTACAGTTTAGGGATGGCAACCACACCAACGGTAAAATCAGTCTAAGACAGCGAGTTATAACTTGTAGGAACAGGCCCCGTGCTTCAGCTGCCCTTGAGGATACGTTTCGCTGCGAGGATTCAAGCCCAAAGCCCTAAGTGCCAGACCCCAGACTCCTTGAACCTAACATAGAGGTCAGGGTGTAGCATCCTACAGCCCAAAGCCCTGTCCTAACTGGTCAGGTCCCTGTATGTGAAGCTCACACCCCAGGCATGGCAACGGGCTGGTGGGCGATGCACTTACCGATGCATACAAGGCCGCAGCTGACAAGGACGGGCCCTATCAAGGTCTAGTCGCAGTACTGTTCAGAGTAAGTACCCTAAACCCTAAACCCTAATTATGCTTTCGACTACACTGTCATGCTCTGAGCCTAGAGCTCATGCCTCGAAGCAGACATAGTGGGCTACTGTCTGTATACCACGAAAGTCATGTGCCGTCTTACGGGGTCATTCACGACGCTGAGCCCTCAAGAGGAGTTCTTTATATTACCGCTCGAGCTAAACCGTAGCTAAACCTGAAATCCTAAACTCTACCTTTGGCCCCCCAAAACCGACCTTTTTAAGAAATTATATATAGAAACCATAATAAGGAACCCTAAAAAGGTAGGTTTTTCCGGCCACAGGTAGCTCTTACCAACCCCAACCTCCAGGCGCCCCTGCAACCGCCAGCAAGCAAAAGCAAGGAAGACGCTTGTAAACGCCAACAAATCCGGGTAAGCAGTCTAGAAGAACCAGTGCTTCTGAAGACCAGGTATCTTTCGTGGCCGACGCCTCAGCTCGACTTTACGCATCAGGCACCGATGACATTCTGGTAAGTTGAGCAGCGCAAAGTGTTCAGGCTTCCGTGCCCCCTAAACCCTAAACCCTTTTCTCGACTTCATGGTCCAAGCCCGTCTTTCAGCATGTCGTCGGCTGTGCGATGCTTGCTGGAACATAGCTCTTCATCTTCGAGTACCCAGGCTCATGAGCAGACAACTCAGCCTGCTGATGAGCAACTGAGCTGTGCAGAGTTGGATCCTGTAAAGACCACGCAAGCAGATCTGGATGTGAAGACGCCTGAGGAATTGAAAAGATTGTCAAAGTCAGCGCAGTTCCGATGCCACAAGTCGAAGCCACAAGGGCTAATGTCTGCAGAGCACAGGCTCTCACATGTGGCCGCCATGATCTTCTTTTTTTCTGGAAACAGCGAGAGGCGGAAGGTACTCTGATAATTCTAGGTAGGGCTTTGGGACATTTTATATTTTTCCCCTTATTGGGCTTAAGAGGATCTTATTTACTAATATTTTCCAAAGGCTTTAAAAGCCCCACCTAGAATTGAGTTGGGAACCAGAAGCTCTCCGTAAAAACCCGTCAGCTTCCGCTTCCCAAAGAATTGCCCAGTAGACTTCTTCCGCCTCTCGTCCCAAAGGGCCCAAAGTAACTTTCCTAGGGTTCCCTTAGGGGTGCCATAAGTTCCTTTAAGGGATCCATAAGGGTTCTATAAGAACTATATAGTAGAATGTAGGGTTTCTATATTAAGAATTACTGATTTGGGGAAGTATTCCCCATAAAATACCTAGGACCCTTTGGGCGTGGATTCCAGAGCCCACTCGAAAGATCATCGTGGCCACATGCGAGATCTTGTCAAATGCGAAGGCAAAGGCTGCGGTCACGGCGGTTTTCAAAGGCCAACAACAAAGCCTGAGACAGTGGAAAAGCCAAGGCCTCGGCAGAAGGGTCACCAAACAGGGATTTGCCCTGTCTTTCCGATCTTTGCCTGCAAGGCCTGATTGGACGCACCGGCAGTGCAGCAAGACACGGGCTAAACCCTAAACCCCTAAACCCCTAAACCCCTAAACCCTAAACCCCTAAACCCCTAAACCCCCGGTCTTGCAAGTCCCGAAGAATCCGAGCCCGAGACCCCCAAGAGTCAGAAACTGGAGCCCTAGGCCGACACCGTCATCGACACGGTGGAGCAGGCCGCTAGGGTTTAGGGTTTAGGGTTTCTTGCTTAGATAGTGCACGGGGGAACTTTAAACTTTTTGGCCTTATATATTAGCTCTATCTTAAAAAGTTTGAACTTTTTGGGGCCCGGTTGTTGGAGAAGAGAGCTTGCCGACTGTCCTATCCAGTTGTCGAGAATCTAGGGTTTTGAATTTAGTTGGGCAGCGAAGTCATATACAGACAGAGGCACATGTGTGATGACGTGTGTGTGTGTGTGTATCGGTTTGAAGCCCTAAAAAATGTAGCCCTAAACCCGTAAACCCTAACTCCTGAAGCCCTAAATGCCGAGTCCCGAAACCCGAAAACTCCAAACCCATCAGCGCGCAGCTTGTGTTTTGCAAGCGTGCCTGGGATGGTGAGATGTGTAGGCTTAGAGGTGAGTCCCTTGTCATCTAAACATACTGTTCAAACATTTACCTAGTAGTAGAGTAGGTAACCTTTAACCTTTGGGGTAGTATAATCCCTATATTTTCCTTATATTATGAAAAAGGTTAGCCTTTGGTTCCCCATGATACCCGACAAGTAGGTTTACATATTTTCAAGCATGATAAAACCATGAAGAGCAAACAAGCCCCCAACAGCACACCTTGAAGTCCCAATTATCCTTGAACCTGCTATAGATTCCTGAAAACCAACCCCAAACCCTAAACTCCTAAACCCCTAAACCCCTAAACCCCTAAACCCTAAACTCCTAACCCTTCCCCCGACCCCTCCAAATTCAGCACGACAGGCCATTGCCATCCTCACAGGAGGCTTCGACTTCAGTGCCGGTTGTGGCTCGATTGTCAGTGCGTTTACCCAGACCCCCGGGAGGATCCAAAAAGTAGATCCTTTAAGGGGATTCCTATAAAGTACCCTTTAGTAGCTAGGGTCCCAAATTAGGGGATCTACTTTCTAGATCTTCCCGGGGGTCTGGGTTATGTGTGTGCATCTGCATGTATGTACACACATACATGTTTATGATACATATGTGTGTGCATAAATATATGTACACATGTCTGTGTATATGTACATACGTACATACATACATGCATAGATACATATGTATATATATATATATATGCACACATACATGTATGTGTATATATGTATATATATATATGCATATGCGGGTGTACATATGTATATATTATATGGCTTGTCACATGCTTTCGTTTATGCGATTTCAGAGCTCAGATTTTTGTTGCAAGGAACTGGTGATGGGCCTGAACATTTGTTGCAAGTGATCGCAGGTAAGTCAGAATAGGTCAATCGCATTGATTTTTCGTATGCTTATACAATGTAAACATATGTGTTATATACACGTACATATACATATGCGTGTACATATTTATATGCATGCATGCACATCGTACTGCAAAATCGACAGTGGCCTTCCATGGTCATATTGACTCCTTAGGCACCATCACCTCACATACTCTTGGATATGCTTGTGACTTTGCTATGCTCTTACGATGATACCTGATTGAAAGTGTATGTGCATCCACACGCGATAGCAGACTCAATTATTTAGAAAGATCCACATATGTATAAGACCAAGAATAAAAGATAGTCATGCAGATGCACATTTGTTTCCCGTATGCGTATCTGTTTTGCATACTTGTGCATGTGCTGAATTGTCTAACCCATACCTGCCATGCCTCTAGATTGAACCTTATTTGTCAGCCTTCTCTTGAACAAATTTGTTCGGGTCCTTCCCCAGACAGGCATACAGATGACCATGCCCGGCTATCCTTCATGTTTATGCCTTGAGCCACTGATGTGTTGCTAGACAGTTACATGACATCGGGATACAGGCCTCCATGTGATCGCTCTTGGGTCTATACAACACTATCGTTTTTGCTTAAACTTAAACTGCTGTTCAAGCCCAAACCCACACCCGCTAAGCCCTCAGGCCCTGCACCGCAAGCCCCGAACCATGAAAAACTATAACTAAAATAAGGAACCCCAAAATAGTATTGGTAATTACTATTTAGGTCCCCATGTTTTTTATATAATAACTAAAATAAGGAACCCCAAAATAGTATTGGTAATTATTATTTAGGCCCCTATGTTTTTTTATATAATAACTAAAATAAGGAACCCCGAAATAGTATTGGTAATTATTATTTAGGCCCCCATGTTTTTTATATAATAACTAAAATAAGGAACACCAAAATAGTATTGGTAATTATTATTTAGGCCCCTATATAGTGCCCGAAGTCAGCTCCGAACCATGTTTTTTATAATAACTACAATAAGGAACCCCCCAAAATAGTGTTTGTAATTATTTAGGCCCCTATAGTACCTTACTTAGGCTTGAAGTCAACCTGAGGTCCTCACTGGACGTGGCCTACACTGGATGCTCTTTGACCAGACTGGCATTCCGTCGTCATGTGACATACGGCTGATGGACAAAATCCTGCATTACCCATTTTAAGGAATATACCATAATTCCCATAGTTTAGGGTCCTTAGGGTCATGCAGGATTTTGTCCATCAACCGTAGGGGACCAGAAGTAGGATTATGCAGGGAATGTAGATATACAAAGTATAGACACGGTGCTTATCAGGACTGTTTATGAGATCGAAAGTCCTGTTGACCATATCAGTCAATTCCCCCCTGGACCCCAAATCCCGACTCAGCCGGAATTAATCCCTGAACCCTGCAAGTCTATCAGCCCGACAAGGTATCAACCCTAAATCGCCAACTTTCGTCAGCTTGCTTGAGCCCTATATAGATGTTTTTGTAGTTACAGTTCCCATATGCCCGTAACATACTACGTACTTACTACACGGGCTTAGATAGCTAGTACGTATTGAGACCGCTTTGTGGGCTCCTTATTATAAAACTTAGTATTATATAAACCCCAAAACACTATTCTTATTGTTCAAGCCCCTACAGTAATATTAGACCCCTGGGTTTCGCGAGGGGCCGCTGTCACTTTGAGCTGAGAGGTCTCCACCACTGGCATCAGCGTCGGCTTCGGAAGGCGCCCGGAGTAGGAGTCGGAGTAGTCGTAGTAGTCACGGAAGTAGTGGTAGTCAGTGGAGAAGAGCAGCAGTAGAAGTGGCAGTCGCCGTGGTAGTCGTAGTCACTGTGATCGGGGTACTTTGTCCGTCTTAGTGCGTTGTCTTTCCTTCCAAGCATGGCTCCAGGCAATCCTGTGAGGTGGTCCTCGTGGGACAAAGGCTGAGTTTATTCGACTTCAACTGGGGCACCCTCAGCGTGTGACTTGGATTGAAGCGCGAAGTTTCGGGTGTGGGGGGGATTGACGCGCGCGCTTATGTGTCTGTGTGTGTGTGTGTGTCTCTGTGTGTATTTGTCTTTATCTACATCTATATCTATATTTATGTCTATATCGAAATAGTGACTTAATGTAGTGTGTACTTGATTGCTTTGTTGCCGAGCTTGGAGTCAGCGGTTCATGGCTGTGCTGTGTTTTGCCACTTGCGACACCTCCAACACATGGGGTCCCAGGCCTAGGTATGCAGGTACTTTAGGGTTGTATAAGGGTTCATGAAGGTTTCCGGAAGGGTCTTACAAAGGTGCTATAAGGGTTTATGGTTCTACAAGGTACTACAAGGGTTCCCTAAGGACTCTACAAGGCTTCGAAAAGAATTCCTTAATGGCTATGCAAGTGTTCTAACACCATTTCTCAAGGGTTCTACAAGGGTACTAAAATGCTTCTCTGGCCCAGGAACTACCCCAGGCAGATCGCAGCAATGGTTGCTATGGGCAACAACCTGGTGAATTGCGACTGGGCACTCTGATATACAGGCCTTGCCTGTAGCCGAAAAATCTACCCTTTTCGGGGCTCCTTACTATGTTTTTTATAGTTCCTGATAAAGGTAGGATTTTGGGCGACAGGACGGATATATCAATCTCATACTTTCGATAAGCACCTTAAAGAACCATGTTGGTATGGAGGTATCTACAGGATACCCGCTACTGTAGAGGCATTACTATACTCTTGAGTGCAGTCCCTACACCTCCTTGTATGTATATGTGTGTCTGTGTTGACTTGTGTGTATGTGTCTGTCTGTCTGTGCGTACCGAGGTTTATATAGATATGTGACCATACTGTGAATGCAAGGCTCTAGAACCTCAGACTAGTTTCTGAATCCCCCCCCGCCGAAAAAGAGCCCTAAAGGTTCTCGTGTTGAGATTCCGGACTCTCCCAATCAACCCCCTAGAACCTTGGCGTAAGCGTGTGGCACCCAAAAAGCCCTCCAAGACACTTTCGTTAAACACATCCTGTACATCACGACAACAAGTGAACCTGCACAGTTTGAGATGTATTACTGAACTCATCGTGGAGTCTATGGAGCCCATATGCCAAACCTTACAAACCCGAAAGAAGACCGGTTTGAAACCGCACACAAACCTTAACCAGGTCTATACAAGCCCTTCAAACCGAAATGACAAGCCCTAGCAGGACCCTTTTGGAATGTCCGGAATATCCCCAGGCATAAGCGATGGTGGCCCAGCCTTTGACGTTTTCAAGTGCCTGGCCTTTTAGTTCTGCTGGCGCAAAGTCTGTCTAGAGATACGCACTACATAAACCATTGTAGGCCCCAAGTAGGTTGTAATGTGGTAATCATACTTGCAGTGCTTCTATAGGGCCCGAAGAAACCCTCCTGCTGCTGGACAGAATCCCGAATGCCATGCATTGGTCATCCTGATTAATAAATCTTCCTCCCGCAATGGAGACCATGGTTTATGAATCAGGGGTCTACTGTATTAATGAAGAAAACGCACAGTTCCCGAGTCGAATTATGTCCATCAGCCGTGCAAAATGCCTTGGCCATCGCCCAACATGCAACCTCTCAACTATTGGCCTGAATGGTGCGAATAGCAGAATATGCCTCTGGTGCCTTCAGTCTTATCTACAGTATGATCTAGTCCCGTTTTATAGCAAGATATAGTCGTTACAAACTTCTGGGACAGTAAGATATATCCCAGAACCTGTTCCAACTATTCAGGTCGTTGTATTTTAGACTTAGAGTGTTACACCGACACCTGTCCACACTCTGCCGCATGCTTGCTCCTCTCCTGACTTCTGCTGCACGGCCAAGGTGCGTAGCAACTTCCATCGGCGAGACGCTGCTCCAGGTGATGATCTCGGTTCTGAAATCGCCGGTGTTTTACGCAAGACCAGTGACAGGTGTGTTGCTACTGCTGACAGCAGAAGGATTGGCATGGCTTTTGTTCCCTTTCATTGGCAATCACTGAAGTTGCATCCGGCAGTTGTGGGATATTTTGTGCGATTTCTAGTGCGATTGGGGTTAACAAGTTTGTGTAAAGAGCTGCTTCATCGTGCTTTCCTTTCTCGTTGTACAATAGTTTCTGTCACCTCGACGATGCCCGGCAGCATCGCGACTGCTGTTGCCGCCACTACTATGTACTTCAGTACTGTGGCTTTCGACGCCTACCCGACAACGAAGACGACGACGGCTAACACTACTGCTTTTACCCTGCCTAGCGCAACCACAACAAACATCATCATCATCTTCTTCTTCTTCATGATCATCATCACCATCATCATCAGCAGCAACAACAGCAAAGAAGACGACTGCTAGGACAACGAAGCCTACTATATACTTCTGACAACGAAAGCAGCATAAATTGTCCGATGATCACTTAGATTACTTCTACCACGATGGTTACTTGCGCTTCCGGTTTCAACCCAACGGAGTCGTCGTCCCTTGTGTTGCTTACTTTTCGAGTCGGTAGATTGGCTGTGCTTTGTTTTCATCTTTTTATCTGCAGCGTCGAAGGTAAACTGTTCGATGCTGAGGTACTTGGGTTTGGGATGGTTTGGGATACCAGTGAACCACAGCTTAGTATTGAGGGAATGACATTCAGGTCATTCTGTACTTGAGCCCTTCCGGTGCAAACTCAAAAGACTTGGCGGGCTCGGCAGGGTGAGGCTTTCTACACAGTCATCAAGTCTAATCACTTTGCACCACGTTGTACCCCCGAGGATAACCCCACACCGTAAACCCTAAACTCCCTAAACCTTTTACTATAAACCTCAGCCGTTACTAACCGTACTGAAAAGTCAAGAGTCGAAATAACAGCGCGCAGTAACCCTAAATCGTACATCGTAAAGCTCGGTTAAGCCATGTAACACCCTTGTAAACCCTACCATTTCGCGTTAGGCCCTCCTACACCTTGCTCCACCATGCAAAACCTTATGAAACCCTTCAAATCCTTGTTGAAGCCGGACAACAAACTTACTAAGCCGTTCTATATCCTATCAAACCCTCTGAAACCCTACTAAACCCTACCAAACTCTAAACCCTAAACCCCAACCTCATAGAACCCCCAGGTCGTTCCGCCTTTCAGCATCTTGACGCAGCTCTCCAGAATGCTGGAGGAGACCCTCGGCTCGAGACGGTGTTCAATCGGGTTAAAATCGCTGCCTTGATCAGTTCCCATACTTTTTTGGGGGTTCCTTTTAAAGGGGGTCTATAAGGATTACTATAAGGGGTATTATGGGGGTTTAGTATAGGGGCCTAAATCATACCCATGCTTTTGTTTTTTTTGGGGGTTCCTTGTTAGAATTATGGTATGGTATACCCCGAAACCCTATTCGATTTATCAAGGCCCCTAGATTAGATTGCAGGGTGATTTGCAATTTAGGGTTTAGGGTTTCTAAGAACTTGAAAAACTGAAAAAACCTACCTTTTTCGGTGCTCCTCATGTAAACATTTAGGTTATTTGGGGTTGCGGTGCGGGTCTCTTTTTGTTGAACTCCCTACGGGCCCATGTACCCCGATTGTATAGGCATTGGCCATGTATATCACTATATATGGACGCATGGACTAGGGGTATCTTTCAATTAGGGCCCCTGTGAGGGTTCTAATGGGATCAGGATCCTTGAGTTGGGGTTTAGGGTTTAGGGTCGGTTTAGGGTTTAGGGTTTAGGCAGACCCCCGAACTACCTTCTATTATGGCAAAAAGCTTCATACCAGGGGCCATAAGGGTTGTAGTTTGCTTAATACCCCCGAGGCCAGGGACTTTCAGGGTGTTGATGGGGTTTCGGGTTAAACCCTACCCATAGGCCCCATAGTAGTTCCATTTTGGGGTTCATATGTAGAATCCTATAAGGTAATCCCAAAAAGGAACTACTATGGGGCCTATGGGTAGTAGCATATGTCGGCCTCACACCGACTTTCGGCCAAAAGATTATGAAGCTCGTATATACAGCTCAAGAAGCCCTGAGCATCCGAATTCCTGAATCCTAGATCCTAGCTCCTAAATCCTACTGCCTGCCCTTAACCCCAAAGCGTGAATGAGAAAAGCGACGCTTCTTGGCTTTCTTTGCCCTAAGCCACAAATCCTTGTACCGAATCCTCAGCCCCAAAAAACGAAAACAACAATAGCGGCACTAAACCCTAGGCCCTAAGCCCCTAAACCGCCCTAACTTCAAAAAGAAACCTAACCCTAAACCCCAAACCCCAAAACCCTATAGTAGAAGCCAGAAAGTTGGAACATCATTATCCTCATGCCCTTAAAGTAAAGTATAGGGAATCCCAGCGCGAATCCTCCTAAATTCATGTTCCAACTTTCTTGGGTTCACTATAACCCCTAAACCCTAAGCCCAAGGTTCCTGGCGTTCTTTGCCCAGCTGGCCTCTGCAGCCATCACGGCCGCACTGGACGACACGACGGCCTTGGTGCAGGAGGCTCCTGAGTCTTAAATCATACGGCTGATGGACAAAATCCTGCATGACCCTAAGGACCCTAAACTATGGGAATTATGGTATATTCCTTATAATGGGTCATGCAGGATTTTGTCCATCAACAGTAAGGACCCTTCCGGGGGGTAGGGGACTATACTTCCTGAAATAGGCCTTACCCATAGGCTCCATAGTAGTTCCTTTTTGGGGTTCAGAACTAGAATCCTATAAGGCAACCCCAACAAGGAGCGACTATGGAGCCTATGGGTATTAAGTCCTTACTATAAGTATTGAGGCCCCTAAAACCCCTAGACCCCCGAACCCTCAGGTTTATCATTTAGCGGTTGTAAATTTTTTTTGAGTTAAGGAACAGACCATGTACATTAAATCACAAGAATAGCCTGCGAGAATTTGAGGTGGATTCCTCCATAGGGGGTCAGGAAGGGTGTAGGGTTCCTTTTAGGGTTTAGGGTTTAGGGTAGAACTCTGGGGGTCAGGAGGGCTTATACTTATATAAATACAATTTTTCGGATATTAGGGTTGCGGGTTAGGGACAATCACTTCTTGATGCCCGCAGAAAACCCAAAGGGTCCAAAGTAACTATATAGGGTTCCCTTAGGGGTGCCATAAGGGTTCCTTTAAGGGATCCATAAGGGTTCTATAAGAACTATATAGTAGAATGTAGGGTTTCTATATTAGGAACTACTATTATGAATTGGGGAAGTATTCCCCATAACAGTACCTAGGACCCTTTGGGAAATTCTGGGGCGGGCAACGTTCGGCATCGACATCACCTCGTCAACGCCAAGGCTGGTCCCGCAGAGCCGTCGCCAGAGCCAGAGCCTGATGTGAGAGTTTCCGTAAATTTGGGGTACCGTATTTTGGGGCCCTTATAATAAGGATCCTACTATTTATTATAGGGTCCTAGATTAGGGTCCTCTATTTTCGGAAACTCCCATGTGAGCCGATCGTCAAGGAGGGCGATTTGGAGACAGAGCTGATGCCGGACGAGCTGTCTCAGGAGCCCTCGCCCCGTCCGGTCCGTCACTTCCCTTTGCTGGTGCTCTTCGACCTGTTGGTAAACGAGCTTTTGAAACCAGGAACCTGTTATCGAGACTCCTGTATGTCCTTAAGTAGTCAGATCATTACCCATAGGCCCCAAAGTAGTTCCTGTTTGGGGTTCATATTTAGAATTCCAGAAGGTAATCCCAAAAAGGAACTACTTTGGGGCCTATGGGTATATATTATCACTGCATGCCCCTGTGTTTAACCCGATAAGACGCAGAGGCCGCCAGGTGAGTTTCATGGACGCAAGGATAGTGTAGAAGCTTAAAAGTTGGAAACCCAGTAGCCTCAATCCTTAAGAGGAATATATTGGGAATCCCAGCACTATTTGGCCTTCATTCGGTTTCCAACTTTATGAGGTTTACTGTAGTGTGTGCAAGCTTCAGGCTTTGGGGCTCTGGATTTGGGCTCCAAGGCTTCTGGCCGCTCTATAAGCCCAAGGGTCCAAAGGACCCAATAATTAGGTACTCGGTTTTAGGATGGTAGTTATGTAGGTTAGGATTTTGGAGAGTATATGATTATTGGGTACTTGGACCCTTGGGGAAAGCTCTTTATGAAAGCCTTCTAGAAGCCTTACAGTAGCCCTAAACCCCGGACCCTAAAACCAAAAGTCCTGAGCTCTAAGCCTTAAGCCCTGAACCCTAAAGTTTTTGGAAAAGGCCGCCACGGTTTCCACTTTCCCGGCCCACGGCCAGCCGGCAAGGCGCGCCGTAGATCGCTTCACATCATAGGCAAGGGTGGAGGGTTCAGGGTTTAGGGTTTAGGGCCTTCGAGAAGTTTTATTTATTGATGTAGGGTTTAGGGGCCCAACCCTAAACCCTAAACCCAGGGGTGTAGGGTCTCTAGATTGAGGGCTTAAGGTCCCCTGGGTTTCGGGGGCGTGGGACTTACAAACTCTTTCCCCCTAAACCCTAAACCCTAACTCGTTAAATTGAGGAGTAACCCTAAACCCTAAACCGTTAAATTGAGGAGTTTTTGGCTTCTGCGGGAAACCCTACAGTTGCGGCGGTGGGTTTACTTACCTTTGGTTAGTAGGGAATGGGGTACAAGTATAACTACTATTGCCACCATTCTTCCATTCCCTACTAACCAAAGGTGGGTTTAAGGATGTGGGCTCTTGATATTTTGGACGTCCGGGGAGGGTCGTTCGGGAAGGCAGGCAGGTGCTATAGGCACCTGAATAATTACCTATACTATTTTGGGGGTTCCTTATTAAAATTATAGCATAATGATCCCCAAAACCCCCTATTCTAATTATAAGGCCCCTATAGTACCCTGCGCATGGGTTATGCATCCGGGCTTCCAAGTGCGAATGGCTCACGCTACTCAACAGCTCCCTGTCTGCAGTACCCTACAGCAGCTGTTGAAGAAGTCGTATTTTAGTGTCATCATAGTAGTGTCATAGTAGCAATCTTTAGTAGGGATGTCTCCGACAATGTGTGTCGGGTTGTGGTTAACCCGACTTCAAGGCAAAAGAGAGCGGAGTAATTAAATAGCATTAACCCTTCCGGCTCCTGTTTAATTACCTTGGGGGCATACGCCCCAAAGCCGTATTGAGGTTCCTATATTACCCACGAACTTCCAGCAGCGCTGGTGCTTGCAGGCTGGTGAGCAGCCGTCGCGGCATCTCCGCACATATTCGAAGGTGCCTTTACCTTGGGGCCCTTGGGCTCAGGGCTTGGGCTTAGTGTACGGTTTAGGGTTTAGGGGTTTAGGGTTTAGGGGTGTTGGGCGTTGTCAGTGTTGATTCAGTGGCCCTGCCGGATTTCAAGCCAGAGGAACTGCACGTGGACTTCCTGAAAATACTTGAAACCATATAGATCATGTATTCATCCATGAACTTCCTAATCTTGTCCTTGAGCCCTTCCTGAAGGAGTACACTGCGATCCGTGGAACCCGTGAAAACCCTAAGCATGTCACAAGGCCATGTACAGACACATTGAAACCCTAGTAGAACCAAGAGAGCTCCAGACACCGTAATTCAGCAATATATGCATATATATATATGATGTATATAAATACATACACATACCTTAACTTAACTTCTAGGGGCCCAAAAATTGTGATTTAAGGTATATTCCTCAATTCGTTACCAGGTATTGGGCTGGTAGAACCTTACTTTCAACCCGGTTGCGGCCCTCAGCGTTCAGCACTCCAGGCAGAAGTCCGTGCGCAAGGTGCCAAAGACAGCCAGCTCCTTCGTGCCTTAGCAGAGAACCTATGGCTTTACCCGAGCTCCACCTGGCTGTTAATTATATACCCGTTAAAGTTATGGAGAATTATGCATGCTACTTATGGCGTTCATAACCTGTATATCCGCATATACTAATTGTCCCGCAGCTTTCTTCAAAAGCGCTGTTCTACGGAGGAACAGCCACATTTAGGTCCATATTAAGTACGTACCTCACAAGACTTCATCTAAACCCCAAACCCTGAGCAACCCCTAAAGCCCTAAAGCCCCAAACTCCAGGTGCAAGAGAAGTCGGCTACTCATTCCCGTGAAGAGCCGGATGACTCTCGGCTGACGGTCCTGTGCTGCGTAAGGACTTGGGGTTTGGGTTTAGGGTTTACCTAGGGTCTCCATTGTAGTTCCTTTGTTGGTTACCCAGTTTTATGGTTAGGATCCTATAATAGAGATTTTGGTTATCCAAAAAAGAACTACAATGGAGACTATAGGTAGGGTTTTTAAGAGTTGGGTTGCAGGGCCTTCAAGGGTGAGGGCGTTACCGAGTTCGGCCAGAACTTCACAGCCAGGGTTTAAGCTTAAAGGTTAAGGGCCTTAGACCATAAACCCTAACCCTAAGCCCTTAAATAAATCCCAAACTCTCAACCCTACACCCCTAAACCCTAAGCTCCTAAACCCTAAGCCCCAAACCCCTGAATCCTAAATCACACCTATACCACCGAAACCCCAAAACATTAAGTCATAAACCCCTAAAGCCGAAACACTAAACCTAACACTACGCAAATCCGACTTCCGTAGCTTGTCCCTGTCGCCCGAGTCCGTGTCTGAAAACAAAGAACTTGAACCACCTGGAATCCTACAAGGTAGCTTTGTCATAGCTGGGTAACTTTTTTTATAGGTACCTCACACCAAGAAGAAATAGAAATTTAGATTTTAATACCATCCCAACCACGGACTAGAAGAGCCTTACTGGTACGCTGATTCCCAAACCATAAACCCAAACCCAAAAGTCTGAGCCATACACTTAAACCCCAAACCAAAAACTCGAAACCACGAGCCCTAAAGTGTCGATTTGGGCTTGTGGAAACTTGTCGCATTATATAAATGATAAGGAATAGCAGGAGCCCTGAGCCACAAACCCTGGGTTCAACCAAAAAAACCACAACATGTTCAGGGTTTGGGGGTTTTTGAGGTTTAGGGAATGGGCTTGGGTTTGTTTGGTAGGGTTTAGTGTAGGCATATTCAAGCCTCGGAGCTTTGGAAAAGGCCTAACTGCCTCACCTCTTGAGTCGGTAGTGACCCAGGATGCTCAGTTGTGCAATAACAGCTACAAAAAAGATGATTATAGGGGCTCAGATCATGTGGTTATTCTGTAAGAACCTACCCTAACCCTCTATAAGAGGCCTAAGCCCTTGACTCGTGAGCCCAGAGCGACCCAGGATACCATGGCCACGGGTGCCATCGGCTTCGCCACTACAGAGGCGCTCGGAAAAACCGAAAGGGAGGGGGGTTGTTAGAGGCTAAGAAAGATTTCAGGGTTTAGGGTTTAGAGTTTTGGGTTTTGGGTTTAGGGTTTTTGGTTTTGGGTTTAGAGTTTAGGGTTTTGGGTCTTGGGTTTAGGGTTTAGGGTTTAGGGTTTGGGGTATATATGGTCAGGCGCTCCGCGCC
>BGNK01001587.1:29650-122085 GCA_003297005.1 Symbiodinium sp. clade A Y106
CACCCCTACCAGACCATACCATGGCGGGGGGGGGCTGGGAACGCCAGACGCCTGACCATATATAGAAGAGCTTGGGGTTTAGAAGGGTTTAGGTTGAGGGTGCAGGGGTTTTGAGGTTTTGGTTGTCGGGGTTTGGGGTTTAGGTTTAGGGTTTGGGGCTGCAGGGTTTAGAGAGGCGTTTGGATGTAGGACTTACATATGGCTCGGTGTTTATGCATGTTTTTTACGCCTTGTTAGGGATGTTAGGCTTCAGGATAGCCGGGGTCTTCAGCCGACAACTTCGGTCAGCCGCTGCCTGTGGCCGTCTCAAGACTAGGGATACTGTTGATGGACAAAAGCCTGCATGACCCTAAGGACCCTAAACTATGGGAATTATGGTATGTTCCTTAAAATGGGTAATGCAGGATTTTGTCCACCAACAATACCTTGTATAGGGCTCCTTGTGATAAGTGTTGCAGATTGAGGGTGGAACTTGACCCTATTACCATGATTTATGAGCTCTTAGATGATCAATATTGTTCTTATTGTTGTTATTGCTACTGTACAGTCATTATGGTTGCTAGTAGTGTTACTACTACTAGATGAGCCTCTAAAAGCTCTCATTCTGGATGCATTTCCTGTCTGCCAGGCCATGCCTTATGCCTCGATGCTGATTACGTGCCCCGACCGGCAACAAGAGCCCGAAACCCATCTGTGCTTTGGGTTTGGGATTTAGGGATTTAGGGTTTAAGGTTTAGGGGTTCAGGGTTTAGGGTTTAGGGTTTCGGTTCCGGCTTTAGGGGTGGCATCTGTGCTAGCTTAGAAGATTCGGCCTCGTTTGAGAAGAGTTAAACCTTCTAGGACATGGACTTCGGTAGCCCACAGCCGCTGCATTTTCAGATTCTGTACGGCTCCCAGATCAAGGCTAGAACATGGGGCAGATGCCCTTCGCTTTCACAAGCTGCGATTGTGGGTCGAAGTGCGAAGCCCCAGAAGCCCTCCGTGGCCTTAACCCCCGAAGCCCGAACAGCAAGCAATTGAGAACGTCCGTCGACCTGCAGCAAGAAGTATTCGCATCTTGTTTGGGCGTAGTTCTTCAATATGCAACCTTTCGTCTTTTAGGTTAACTTATCTCGATTGATTCTGAAAGTTTAGTTCTGACAAAGTTCTGGGTTTAGTAGTATAGTTTAGCAGGAAGGTTTGAGTTCTCGGTGATCATTGCACATAGAACAGAGTGCAAAAGACCCGGAACACAGAAAGCTAAATTTTCCGCAAATGGAGCTCAAACCCTCTCTAGGCCCTAATCCCTTAGCCCTGAACTCTGTGAAGCCCTAAAGCCCAGCAATCCTGAATGGCCTGGGACAGACTGAAACTTCATTTAGGGTTCAGGGTTTAGGGAGGGTGCAACCCACAAATCCCCCCACATGGAAGAATACGCATCCCTTTTACAGTCCCGACGCCATGATACAGTGTTTGAGTCTGATCCATGTGGGGTTCCCCTCCCACAAACATGAACAATGAAACTCTACTCAATCATGCGGTCGGCCTTTCTGGAAAAGTCTGGATATTATTTTTAGTATTAGCAATCATAGTATTGTAACCGGCGTTCGCTGAGTGCCCCATATCCACAAATGAACCCTCATAGAGCCTACCTGGACCCTAGAAAACCTTCCTTTTGGGGTTCTCTATTGTGAGTTCCTTATACAAGTGCTTAAACAGGCAGGTTCTTTGGGGTTAAGGTAAACCTCACAGAAATACAAACCGAAAGCTTACCTGGCCGCCTGCTCAGGCAGTTTGGAGGCGACGAGTTCGATTCTGGATCTTGCTTGGGCTTCGCACCCAAGCGCCTCAGCCAATGAAAGTTGCCTTGGGTTTAAGGAAGTTTACCCTAAGGCTCCCAAAGGGGTCTTGGGCTCTCTTGGGGAGGGTTTCGGCTTTGGGGGTTAGGGTTCGGGATCTCACTACGAGGGTCCAGGAGCCTTAGGGTAGGGCCTATAATAAGGAAGTTTAGGGCTGAGTTCCCTCGAGAGTTCCTTTTCAGGGCTCTTCAAGGCATCGTTACAGGATCCTCTAAGGGCTGCTTGTACGGTTGAGGGTTCATAGTCTGGGCTTTGGAGTACCATACTTTAAGTGCGTTTTTGCTTAAAGGAAAGGAACCATTATGAAACAACAGTTTATACTTTTTCTCCCTGGTTACTTCAAAGCCCAGTAGTGCTAGCCTAGACCCCCAACAGTAGGCAAAACAATTGCTCTATAGAAGGCTCTTGTTCTCTACATATATAGTTCTCTAAATTAGGGTCCCGTTTGGGGTACCCTAAATCTTAGAAAAAGGACCCTAATTTTGACAACTACCAATTAGAATATTTAGAAAAAGCCCTAAACCCTAATTTCGAGAACTACCCACATAAAATTGCAGGGCCCCCTCCGAGGGCCAGAGGTTTTAAGTTCAGGCCGAAGGTCTGACACAGAATTGTGGCGGCTACCTGTGGCCGGAAAAACCTATCCCCTTTTTAGGGTTCCTGATTATGGTTTTTATACGGAAAAACCTACCGTTTTAGGGTTCCTTATTATGGTTTCTATATAAAATTTCTTAAAACGGTCGGTTTTAGGGTTCCTTATTATGGTTTCTATATAAGATTTCTTAAAAAGGTCGGTTTTGGGGCCAAAGGTAGATGGTAGAAGCCGCAATTAGGGGATTTGGGGTTAAGAGACAAAGGCCCCTGATTGCAGCACCCCTCGCACAGTCTACTTCCAGCAGTGAGTGCGGCCCTCGTGCTTTAAATTTCCGTGGCAGCCTGGGCCTACCCCCATCCACTGTTCCCTTCCCATGCCCTAAACAGGAAACACCGAACTCACACCCATCAAGTCTCTGACCCAAAGGGTCCAAAGTAACTATATAGGGTTCCCATAGGGGTGCCATAAGGGTTCCTTTAAGGGATCCATAAGGGTTCTATAAGAACTATATAGTAGAATGCAGGGTTTCTATAGTAGGAATTACTACTATGATTTGGGGAACTAGTTCCCATAATAGCACCTAGGCCTAAGACCCTTTGGGTGAGAACCCGGCGTCTGATACTGGCAGGCACCGTACCGGGAGCAATGGCAAGGTCACCCAACGCGACTGGCAGGCTCACGGTACACAAAGGTTTGATCACGCCATGATTGCCAAGGCTTGACAGGATTTTTATAGGGATTCTTGAAGTGCTCATATTTATAGGATCATAAGTGCTGTGGAGTCTCCCTAATGATGAAAAACTTTTCTTCATACAGAATGTTTGGCACGTGCTCTGCTCTTGAAGAGCTTGCCGCGCCGCGGAAGGTGCCCAGCCCTGACAGCGCGGACTTCGTAAAGCTGCTGGGCTCTTCCACAGGGTGCTAGGTCGCTGCTAGGTACTGTTATGGGGAATACTTCCCCAAATCATAATAGTAATTCTTAATATAGAAACCCTCCATTCTACTCTATAGTTCTTATAGAACCCTTATGGATCCGTTAAAGGAACCCTTATGGCACCCCCAAGGGAACCCTATATAGTTACTTTGGACCCTTTGGGTTCTTAGGGTTGCGATGGGTCTCCAATGCTGCAGGATCCTACGAAAGGGGCCCTAATAAATACAAAGGGGCTTCTTGAAGTGTGCAGGGTTTAGGGTTTAGGGAAGTTTAGGGTTTAGGGTGCCTGCGAGAGTTCGATAGAGGTTACTATCCGGGGCTATAAGGGGTCCAGAATGCTACCAATAGTCCAATAGTGGCTGTAGAATTAAGAAAAAACAAGAATCGCAATAAACATAGTAGTAATTATCATGAGACTATGCTCCACCCGGTGTCGTTCCAAAATGGGGCCTGGCTGCTAATCCGTTTGAGCACCAGCCGCCGCAGAAGAGCCCTGACTCCGCATACCTCAGGGCATGCAGCAAGGGCAATGAGGCGGCCTACTATAGGGGCCTTAATAATTACCCATACTATTTTGGGGGGTTCCTTATTAGATTTATAGTATATTGGGATCCAATCCGACTGTAGCAAGGAGGATAAGGGCCCGCCAAAAAAAAATCTAAACCCTATATGCCTTAAGTCTCTGCGAACACACGATCCCAAAGGGTCCAAAGTAACTATATAGTAGAATGGAGGGTTTCTATATTAGGAATTACTATGATGATTTGGGGAAGTATTCCCCATAACAGTACCTAGGACCCTTTGGGGATATGAAGGAATTGGGGATCTCCAGGTGCTTTTGGTCACAAGGTTTTGAGAGTTACACACGGTTGAAAACGGCTTGATGAAGTTATTCAAGTTACTGAACATTATACAAATAGCTGCCAAAAAATGAACAGATATGTTGCCTACATACATGCGTACATACATGCATACATACATTTATGCATGGGGCATATTGTGTGGACTGGGCTTTGCTGAAACTGCCTCTCCTTCAGGCTCCTGACTCTCAGGGCCCAAGTACCTGACAATCACTTCGCCAAAACTAGCCAGCATTGCAAATATCATCAACTATCCAAGAGCCTAAACTTTGGCCTAAACCACAAATCCTAGACCCAACGACTCACCTGCGCTTTTCTGATCCAAAGTATCTACTTGTTGGGTACCTTGGCTCCTGCGGGTCACCAAGAACTAAGGCTGGAACCCTGGGCAGTACCCTGCAGCAACCAGCAACTCGGCAGCCTAAACCGCGTGGTCGTGGGTCTCACGTTTAAGATTCAAGGTTTAGTTCTTAATTCTAGGATTCGTGCTTCAGATGCTAGAGAGCCCAACGAAGCCTTGTGCAATGATGGCACAACGTCCTAAATAAAACCCCAAAGCCCCAAGGCTAAGACTCTAAACCCCAAACCCTTGGATAACACTAAATCCGAAACTGCTGCCTAAAAGTTTGTCTCGCAAACAAGAAGATACAAACCCCACACGGCTGAGACCCTCAACCCTTATCACGCCCGACGAAGATCCCATAACATTTAACGAAAGCTCAAAACCTCATGATTTCGAGAAAACATGCAGACACCCGCGAAGCAACGAAACACGAACACTCGACACTTCAGGTGGGCCAAGGATCATCCAGAAAAGTGGGAAGGCTGGGTGGGCTTCAGGGCTAGCAGTTGTGACACACATTCAGGGTTTCCGGTTTAGTGCAGGCATGGTCTTGTTGTTGGATGTTGAGCTTTCGGGGAGAGGCAAGCAAGGGCTCGACGTGGAAAAGCCGTCAAAACACATAACACCGCAGAAAGCCTTGTATTGTAATCCCCTACACCTTAGATCCCGAGCCTCAGCTGTAACAAAGCCGTATACTGCAAATTGAAATACATTACATGCATACGTAATATATACATATAAACATAACATATAACTTCTCACTGGGGGGGATCGAGAACCCCAAACCCTAAACCCTATCTTGGAGAGGCTATTCCTTCTACACCTACGAGTCTGTCATCGAGAAGCTCCTTGGTAGCATACGCGGCACGAAACCGAGGAAAACCAACTCAGGAACGTTTCGGGGTTAGGGTTTAGGGGTTTAGGGTTTAAAATAGGATTTAGGGGTTTAGGGGTTTAGAGTTTAGCTTTTAGTGGTTTCGGGTTTAGGGGTTTAGGGTTTAGCGGTTTAGGGGTGTAGAGTTCAGGTTTTAGGGGTTTAGGGTTTAGAGGTTTAGGGTTGAGAGCTCTAGGGACCGGAGCTTTAAGGATTCCTTCTGTTTGGGATCTGCTGTGATTTTTGGGAAATCTAATGGCAACGGTTCAGATACTTACTCGCCTCCCGCCCCCAAATAAAGCAAAACAGCTTAGCCACAAATTATTGCATGGGGCCGAGGGAGTAATTACCAGCATTCCTCCGGACGGTTCCCTGTCAACAGCCGAGATATCATTCCCCTACAAGTCGAAATTGGCCCCAAGACCTTGTAACCAGCCCCTAATTCCCGAAACCCTAGCCCCTAAACCCTAAACCCCTAAACCCTAAACCCTTAACCCTTAACCCCTAAACCCCTAAACCCTAAACCCCTAAACCCTAAACCCCTAAACCCTAAAACCTAAACCCCTAAACCCTAAGCCCCAAATAACCCCAAAGAGCCCCTTGACCCCTAATTCCCTGAGCGCTTGGGGCTGAACTCTTACCACCCTTCTTCCAGCGCAGCCTTATTCTTCCTCTATATAAAGGCCCCCATAATATCATCGCTGTCCGTACAAGCTGTGCACTATCCGGTTTCCAACTTGCGGTAGAGATTTGTTGCTGGGCTTCGAGATCCCATGGCCCAAAACCCCCCAACAATCCCTCGCCCCAGATCCTAGAGCCCGAAGCTCTAAAGCCATGAGGGAGTTTCCGAAAATAGGGGACCCTAATATAGTACCCTAAATAGTAGATCCTTATTTTCAGTACCCCAAAATAAGGTACCCCTAATTTCGGAAACTCCCATGAAGCCCGAGAGTTCTAGAGCCTTGAACCCTTAACCGAAGCCCTAAAGCAGCCAGCTTAACACCATAGAAGCTTAGGTGCGTGGCGATTTCCTACTCCATGTCGGTCCAGCCAACCTTAGCCTTCGTGGGAGGCGGGGAGTCTGATAGAGCTAGCATAAGCCAGAGTACGTAATTTTCAGAGGCCAACAAAGGTTTGTACAAGAATGTATCAATGTTGTTGATATGGCTTTCCCTAAACCCTAAACCCTAAACCCTAAACCCTCTTGTGGCTTTTGGGTTGAAGGGTGTGGCCTTGAGGCTTTGTGTCGCTGCATTCTGCATGACGCAAAATGTAGGACCAGGCTTTCGGGATGCTTGAACCCAGAGAACCCAATACCCCTTAATTAAGGAATATACCTAAAAATTATAGAGGCCTTAATATTATATGACTTAAGGTATATTCCTTAATTAAGGAGTATTGGGATCTCTTGGAATATTTCTCTATAGATGGCTTTGGCTTTAACCCCCCCAAGCGCCCTTTAATAGAGCCCTTATGGTCCTGGGGTATTTGGCGCATAGAAGGGGGGTCTAGGTGTAGGGTGTATGGTTCAGCTATGCAAGAGACAGTAGCGGTTTCGTAGGAATTTTGCCCATCATGTCACTACCATATTTCGTTGTGATCACTATTAGGGGTGATGACCGTAACAGTGCTGTAGTAGTTCGAATAAGGTTTGGAGAAATACTCTACGGGGCAGTGTTAGTAAATATTCACTCTTCTATATTGGTTTCCTAAACACTTGTATAAATCAGCACAGAACCAGTAGATAACGCAGTTCCGGATACGGCCCCTGTTTTAAGCCCTAGACCCACGACACTGAAACCGAACCCCTAATCCCAAGAACCCATAGCCTCTAAACCCCACCATCTCCCTGAACCCTCGACCCTGCAACCTACATTAACCGCTCTTTTTTGTGCACCCTCCCAAAGGTCCTGGGTACTGCTATGGGGAATACTTCCACAAATCATAGTAGTAATTCCTAATATAGAGACCCTACATTTTACTCTATGGGAGTTTCAGAAAATAGGGGACCCCATTATAGTACCCCAAATAGTAGGATCCTTATTTTCAGGACCCCCAAATAAGGTCCCCCTATTTTCGGAAACCCCCATATAAAGTGCACCCTACATTCACTTTCTTGTGGGTAGTTGTCAAAATTATGGTCCCTTTTGGGGTTCCTATTATAATACGGCACCTATTATTTAGGGTACCCAAAAAGGGACCCTAATTTTGACAACCACCCTAATATAGGGTCCTTAATGATAAAAACAGGGTGTTGGGCCCCTTCATAGTATAATAACAAAAAGGAACCCTATAAGGAAACAATATTGGATAGCAAAAATTATAGTTACTCTGGACCCTTCCTAAAACAAAATTATGTTTATTATTATTATTTTATACTTTTTTTGTGTTTTACTTCGGGCTTCCTTCGCCAGGACTCGAGTTTGAGTTGATGCCCGCACCTCTGGCCGAGGTGACGACGGAGGCCTCTAAGTCGAGGGCTTACCCCACAAGTGGGCGTTAGGGTTCACGGTTGGGGGTTATAGGGTTTAGGGTTTAGGGTTCACGGTTGGGGGTTATAGGGTTTAGGGTTTAGGGTTCACGGTTGGGGGTTATAGGGTTTAGGGTTTAGGGTTCACGGTTGGGGGTTAGGACTAGGACCTTCCTTGACAAGGATTTGTTCGTAGAGTTTGGTTGTTCGAAGTTTCTGTAGGGTTTGACCCTTGTTCGAGTTGTACCGGGGCTTCTGTGGCGTGTTACGGTTAGAAATAGAAAGCTTTTGTAGAGTATTTCATGCGGCTTTCGCATGGTTGTTTTAGGGCCGCATAAAAGTTAGCAAGGAGTCTCCCGGCGGGGTCTTTGCAGTTGGTATGACTATTGCCTAGGGTTCCCTAATCTTGAACTCCTGCACAGTGGGGTTCATTAGTGTCGCTGAAGGGTTTTAAAGCCCTACATGACGTTCTAAGGTTTTGCAAGTTCGGATTGAGGAGGCCTGGACGCGTGGTTGGAAGCTCGTTTGGCTGAGTAAGTACCCTGGGGCTCCAAATGGCCCAAAGTAGGTACTATTTACAGACTTTCGACCCCAAAGTAGGTACTATTTGCGTACTTGGAGCCCTAGGGGTAGGGTTAGTCAGATGGGTGATGGGGATTAGTGTAGAATTGTAGCAGTTGGTGCTACTGCCCAGCCTTGATCATCTGAGCCTGGGTGGCTTGGGCTTTTGGGAGTCGCCACTGGCACAGCCCTGCCACATCAAGCAAGCTCAGTTCCCCACGACAACTGCTCCTACAAACCCAGGCGAGCCACGAAGCCGGTTTGGGCTTCATGCTGGAACAACATCCTTTTGGACAGGACATGAACCTAAATCCCAATGTCTTCGCGCTTCACCTTAGACCTTAAACCCCAAATGATGCCCTGTAAACCCTGTGAATCCTAACTCTTAAACCCCTAATCCTAAACCCCCACACCCTATAGGCCCTAAGCACCTAAACCGTAAACCCCGAAACCCTAAACCCCAAACCCCCAAACCCCTATCCCTAAACCCCGTAAGCCCTAAAACCCCAAACCCTTAACCCCTACACCCTAACTCCTAAACCCTAAACACTACAAAAACCCTAGGCCCTCAAACCCCTATATTCCCTAACCCTGAAGCCCCAAACACCCTTAAAACCCTGAAAACCCCTAAGAGCCCAGAGGTCTAGCCCTAAACGCTGAAAACCCGAAAACCCCAAACCCTTAAGCCCCAAACCCTAAACCCCTAAATCCCCTGAAAGCCCGAAGAGCCCGGAGGTCTGTTGGCCGGACCGTGTTTCTGCTCCTGACCTGAGTCTCATCATCACGACGATCCGGACTGGGCCTCCGAAAGAAAGGGGGTTTTTAGGGAGTTTTAAATGGGTTTCAATGTAGGGTTTAGGGTTATAGTGGGCTTTTAGGGATGTTTAGTGTTTAATCGGTTTGAATATAGGGTTTAGGGCTTAATGGGTTTAGGGTTTTAAGGGTTTGGAGGCTTCGGTTTTCAAGATTTTAGGGAGCTTTAGGGCTTTTTTTGGGGTTTAACGCAGGGGCGTGGAGTTTCAATAGGGCTTAGTGGGTTTAATGTAGATTTTAGGGTTGAGTGGTGTTTTCAGGGCTTTAGGGTTTGATGGGTTTAGGGTGTTTAGGGGCTCTAGGGTTTAATGGGTTTGGGATTTTATGTTCAGGGTTTTCCGGGCTTAATGGGTTTCGAGATCTAGGGTTGCATGTAGAGGCCTCAATAATCAGAGTAGGGGCTACCATGTTGGGGTTTAGGGTTGAGGGGTCTATTTCAGATGTACGTGGTTTTTGGGTAATGGCCGGAACAATACGGGCCTTGTTAGGTGTTTTAAGATTGTAGATGCCAGGGTTTGCAAAGGTTCGGTTAAGGCTTGAAGGAGTAGTTGTCGAAGGGTTCCTCTGAGCGTTTGACGTCCACAAGAACATTCCAGGGTACCTCGAAGGGTTCCATAAGGAGGTCATAGTGCCATAGCGTGTAAAGGGGGTTTAGCATGCAAGTATGGGGAATTGAGTCATTAATGATACTACAGTAGTAGTAGTAGTAGTAGTAGTAGTAGTAGTACCAGTAGTAGTAGTAGTAGTCGTCGTAGTAGTAGTCGTGGTAGTAGTAGTAGTAGTAGCAGCAGTAGTAGTAGTAGTAGTAGTAGCAGTAGCAGTAGGAGTAGTAGTAGTAGTAGTAGTAGTAGTAGTACTGGTAGTAGTAGTAGTAGTAGTAGTAGAAGTAGTACTAGAAGTAGTACTAGTAGTACTAGCAGCAGCAGCAGCAGTAGTAGTAGTAGTAGTAGTAGTAGTAGTGGTAGTGGTAGTAGTAGTAGTAGTAGTCGTAGTCGTAGTCGTAGTAGTAGTCGTCGTAGTAGTAGTAGTAGTCGTCGTAGTAGTAGTCGTAGTAGTAGTAGTAGTCGTCGTCGTAGTAGTAGTAGTGGTAGTAACAGTAGTGGTAGTAGTAGTAGTAGTAGTAGTAGTAGTAGTAGTGGTAGTGGTAGTGGTAGTGGTAGTGTTAGTGGTAGTGGTAGCAGCAGTAGTAGTAGTAGTAGTAGTAGTAGTAGTGGTAGTAGTAGTAGTAGTAAGTACTAGTACGTAGTAGTAAGTAGTATTAGTAGTAGTAGAAGAAGAAGAAGTAGAAGCAGAAGTAGAAGTAGCAGCAGTAGTCGTAGTTGTCGTTGTCGTTGTCGCGCCGCCGACGTATAAAATATGTCGGATTCGCCCACCTCGTGCGCCAGCAGGACCGGCGGCATAGTCTTGTTCAAGCGCCTTGGATGATACGAGTTCTTCTTGGATCTCCAGATAGACCCAAAGCAGATATTGTAGATTCGGGGTTTTAAAGTAGCCTTTATGAAGACATGTATGGAGCTGAACAATTAGTACTGCTATTCCCCCGTAGCCCCTTCCATTCGTATCACAACTCATCATGATTTCAAGATAGCCCGAACCTTTTTACCCTAAACCTTGGGTGTTGGCTTCTGCCAGTTTCAGGCACACGATCCGCCTCCACAAGCGCTTTGGGAGCGACACCGGCTTCACTGCTGGCAACATCAAGGAGCTTCCAGGGGCTTAGAGGGGAGGGTTTGTAGGGTTGAGGATGTAGAGCGTAGAGGGTTTAGGGTTTAGGGTTTATAGGGTTTAGGATGTAGAGTGTAGAGGGTTTAGTGTCTTTAGGGTTTAGGGCTTGGAGGCTTGGGAGCCTCTGGGACTTACCTGAAGTTGTTGTTAGTGCTCCTTGTTTTGATTTCTTTACCTGGACCCTACGGAACCTACCTTTTTAGGGCTCCTTATTATGATTTCCTTATGTAAGTCCTTAAAAAGGATAGGCCCTCAAAACGGTAGGTTATTTGGGATTAAGGTACAGGGTTTGGGGTGTAGGTTCGTTTTGCGAGGTTTAGGTAAGGAGAAGGAAGGAAAGAACTAAAGCAAATACGCTATCCTGGCGTGGTCTGTGCTTTGTCCCTTCTACTTGTGTTGTTTGGTCTCCTTATTCATGCTGAACAATAGGCAATAGAACAAGGGCTGTCTTTACTACTTAAAAAAGGGATCGCTGGGGACGCTAGAATCCACCATAAGCAGCGATAAAGTAAACAAATATCTGTAACACCCATATAGAACTTTCTGAAATACTGCAGCACTCCTAGCAATCCTGTGCCAGGACGCCGTGGAACGTGCCAGAAATTATTTCGGGAAAGGCACCAACGATGATGATGACAAATCGCTCCAAGGTTGGGCATAACCCCAGGGATCTAAGGACTCATATATTAAGGCTTTCCGGCCCAAAGACCAGACTCTATAAGGCTTTTGGACTATTTTGATCCCCAGGGTAAGGGTATTGCGGGCGGGTTTGGGACTTTACGAGTGGCTTCCATGGCGTTGGGCGTTCCGGGATTAAAAGCTTGAGGGAGCGCTTTAGCATTTCGGGGATTCAGGTTTTAGGCTTGGCGTATGCGAAATGGTAATGCTTGCATGATCAGTTGTAAACTATAACTGAGAGGGACTATGCCGTACGGTGCAGATTTTGTGGGAGTCTCTACAGTCTCGAGGCTTGTTGTTGGCAGTTTTGCAGGCCTGAATCGGGCATTGGCTTTGAGGGTGTATGGAGTTTGGCTTAGCCTTTAGGGGTTCGGCGTGTACGTGCGGCATCCAGGTGTCATGGCGGCAGCTTTCAGGGTCTGCTATCGAGACCTTCTTTTTGTTAGATCCCCTGTGAGTTATTTTCGGGTGTATGGTAAGTCCCATCAAATTCAAGATCATTATCTCAATCAACATACTGTCCAGGTTGGCTTCAGGGTGCAACAAGCTGTGTTGCGTGATACTGCTGCTGGACAAGAGCTTGCATTGCCCTAGGGCCACTAAGTACCATCAAGCACAGTAATCATTGGATGTACCTCTTGCGGCTAATGCAGGATTTCGTTCATCAAGCAAAGGAGATGGAGAGAATCGACACTCAGAATCGGAAGAAGAAAGCAGCAAGTGGCGTGGTCAAACATACAACATAGTGCTGAGGCTTACAGTCCGCACCGGCGTCCCGAAAATATCCCCATGCCCATGAGACAACTGCTTTGCGAGGCATGCCGCGCAGCGTTCTGAGCCAGGCAGGAAATGCTGTTTGTCGACAGCACTTTTGTCGCTGTTGTTGCCTTCACTCCCCGAGATGGAGCAGAACTCCAGAAATAGCTGAGACCACAGCCTCAATCGGACAGCCTGGACCTACACGATATTAAATGCCTAGGCCCTGAAACCTACCACTCTTCAAATTAACCCCAAGAATCCCATCTTCCACGGCCCCAAGCACCCTAAACCCTAAACCCTAAACCCAAGCAGGTGGAGAACAGCACTGAAAGTACTTCTGAGACGGGCACCGACGAGGCTCCAAGTCTGCAGAATATAGTGAACCCCAGAAAGTTGGAACATCGATTTAGGATGATTCATGCTGGGATTCGCTTTACTTTACTTTAAGGGCATGAGGCTACTGATGTTCCAACTTTCTGGCTTCTACTATAGATTTGGGTGGTTGTCAAAATTAGGGTCCCTTTTTGGGTATAGGTGCCGTATTATAATAGGGACCCAAAAAGGGACCCTAATTTTGACAACCACCCATTTACATGCGGCTAGACGGCTTAGTTGAGAACATAAACTGCCCTTTGGAGTACCATACTTTAAGACTTTTGTCTTAAAGGAACCATTGTGAAATACAAGTTTATGCTTTTTTCTCCCCGGTTACGTAAAAGCCCAGTTAAAGAAGCAACATCTCTAAAGTTGCAGAGGGATCTTCAGCAATGCTTCGGTACTTTCATGATTGAGGGTTCTTGGACTCGCTGGGAGCGAGGACAGCACAAAGAGGGTCTGAGGTTCCTTAGTCAACGGTTTAGGGTTTACGGGTTTAGGGTTTAGGGTTTAGGTCCCTGAAGTTGTTCCCAACCCTACAAACCCTAAAGCTGAAATCCTAAAGCCTATAAACTTCAAACCCCGAGCCCGTAATCGCTACGCCCTGTGAACCCTAAACCCTATTCACTACCCATAGGCTCCATAGTAGTTCCTTTTTGGGAATACCTTTTAGGATTCTAGTTATGAACCCCAAAAAGGAACTACTATGGAGCCTATGGGCCTATGGGTAAGTCCAAAATGAAGCCGCCAACTAGCGCGAAGAAGCAGAAGCGAGGAAACGCACTTCCACCCGGAACAGGAGGCCAGTTTGTTGGGGCGGAGGGGGGGGGGGGGGGGGGTTNACAAACAGCCCAAGAGCGCGAGAAAGCAGAAGGGAGGGAAACCACCTCCCCCCCGGAAGAGGGGGCCGGGTTTGTGGGGGGGGGGGGGGGGGGGGGTCGGGTTTGATTTGACGGTTTCTGATGGAAGGGTCCCTGTCAAAGTTCTACAGGATGTTTCGGGTTTTTCACGTTTCTTCAACAGTTTCTGATGGGAAGGGTCCCTTTTAAAGTTCCATAGGATGTTTCGGGTTTGCGGGTTTCTTTAGGGGTTCCTGATTTAAGTGCCCCGTCACTACAAGGTGTTATGGTTCTGGGTGGAGTCGCGGGCTTTGGTTGTGGGTTTAGGGTTTAGGGGTTTAGGGTTTAGGGTTCAGGGTGTTTAGCAGTCATGCTGGAAGGATCAAGAGACTTTAAGTGGAGGATTATGGGGGTTGGTACAGACTTCCATGGGGTGGACAGAGGTTCGCATGGTAAGTAGGTGTCATTCCGCACCACGAGCACTGAAATTCTACTTACTCAACGCCTTCACCCTGCAAGAGTTGTCTCGCTTCCCAGTCTTCGCAGCTTTCCCAATACTATAGAACCGCTCTACGACCCCTATCACCCCGAAACTGATACTACACCCTATAAACCCAAGTCCTAAAAACCTATAGTGAACCCCAGAAAGTTGGAACATCGATTTAGGATGATTCGTGGTGGGATTCCCTATACTTTACTTTAAGGGCACGAGGATAATGATGTTCCAACTTTCTGGCTTCTACTGTAACCCAAACCCCAAATATATACCCTGTAGACCCAACTCCCCCCTACCCCAAACCCTAAACTCTCAGCAGCCAGGAGATCTTTTTGGCCTCGGCCAAGTACGACGCGCAGCTGGGGGTGAACCTCACCCATCGCTTCTCGGGTCACGAGGCCTCGGGGGTTTTGGGTTTTGGGGTTTAGTGGGGGTTTAGGGTTTTGGGGTTTTGGGTTTGGGGCTCCTGAACAAAAGGTGCAGAGATTCCTATGAGGGTTCTATGAGGGATCTGTAAGGGGTGTATTGAAAGGTGCTCATGGTCTTTTGCAAGGATTTCTCGGTTCAGGGTTCCAGGTTTGGGGGTTAAGGGTTGTGCTGGGATTTACATGCTTTGGCCTTCCAAGGATGCTTCCCAAAGCCCTGATTTCGGAGATCCTCTTGTTCAGGTGTTTTTGTTCGTCCCCCGAGCTCTGTCGCACTCAGAGAGCCCGACGAGGCACTGCTCCATGTAGAAGCACGGTACTGGCAGAAAAGAGCTCACTGTGGCCGACGCCCTAAGTTCCTTTATTGTGGGATTCTTACAAACTCTAGCTTAGGTTCACCACAAGGACCTACGAATAGCCTAAAGCAAACTCTACGCCGAAGGCGCCCTACCGCGGATTCGGTGAAGAGGATCAGTCCGGGTCGTCTTAAGCCCTAAACCCAAGAAGGTTCTCATTCAGTTGCCTCAAAGGGGTCATCTTCAGGAGTGGAGCAGCAACTTAGTTCAAGTTGTGATTACTGGGATATGCATGTTTGTACATCCATAAATATATATATATATACATAGAGAGAGAGAGAGACAGTCGGATATGTCGATAGTGAAAGATGGGTAGATACACTATTATTTCTTATGAAGGGACGTTTTCTGCGCTCGTTTTTTTGCAAGGTCCCCGAAACTTGTTGCTTCTCGGCTTTCCAGGCACACGCACGCGTGCGCGCTGCGATGAGGCCAATTCCAATCCGAGTCGGGGCGTGTCTTGTCCCGGGGTGCAACAGGGGGTTTTCGGTTGTTTGGGGTGTTTGGGGCTTTTCGTGCTTTTGGATTTTTGGGGCTTTTAGGGTTTTGGGTTTGGGCTTGTCAAGGAGTCATCTGCGTGTCGTTCGGGTTTAGGGTTGTGATGGTTTGGTTTAGGCTTTAGGCTCGTGCCGTCGTTCTCTAGGCAGAGAGGAGTATGTCAGTTTGTAGTCAGGCCCGCCACACGGACGCTGCGTGCCCCTACCTGTGAGTAGAACTTTGCAAGGCCGCGAAAGCTGGGAGCTCTGCAGCAGGATGAGGTGCGCACAGAAGCTCAGACCGTGCGAGCATGGTGTGTCACTTACAACATGCTGAAGAAAAACGTGGACTGCATTGCGATAGCTTCAGCACATAAAGATTTAGACAAGCACGCCTGTAGATGATGTAATGGCAGAATTACATGTAAATGCAGTCTTGTTTACAGTAAACAAGTCGGTGATTTTGTGTGCTTTGTTTAAGAAACGCCACCCAAGGTACGGTACGGTACGGTACGGTAGGGCACGGTATAGGGTAAGGTAAGGTAAGGCAGTGTAACGTAGTGTAATAATGTATGCAAAGGCAGACGGTATCACTCACGTCCTTCCTCACTCCCTCACTCACTGCCTAACTCCTCCCTCCCTCCCTCACTCATTCACTCACTGATCCATTCATCCATCTTTCAATAATTAGTTCATTCATTCATGCTTTGTGATGCCTTCAGCACCCGTCAAGTCCCGAAAATGCAAGACCCCAGACTCCCTAAAATCGCCACAACCTCAAACACTGGAAGCCACAGACCTCCCTAAACCGAAGGCCCTCATGAGGTCCCATTTCCAAAACCCTAAACTCCTAAACTCTATACTCAATGTGGGAGTTTCCGAAATTAGGGGTACCTTATTTGTGGGTCCTTATAATAACGATCCTACTATTTAGGGTACTATATTAGGGTCCCCTATGTTCGGAAACCCCTAGGTATTCCCAAAATCCTCAACTCCTAAACTCTACCTGTGGCCAAAAAAACCTACCTTTTTAGGGTTCCTTATTATGGTTTCTATATTTTTTTTGGCTCTGGTCGGTTTTGGGGGGGCCAAAGGTACCCAATGTATAGAATCCTTATTAGTTGAAGTTGAGGAATGGCGCGTAATGAACGGACATGGGAGTCTGGGGAGTCTGGGCCGTTAATCTTGGATAAGAAAGCCCCTTGACAACCGTGTATACATCCTACCACGACGAAACAACTCGTTTGCAAACGTTTGAAGCTCTTGAGGCAGTTTACAAACATGCAGATGATCCAAAAAGCCGGTTGCCTCCCCCCCAACAAGTCAGCACAAACCCTAAACCCTAAACGCACAAGATTCTAGCAGGATGCTGCATGTGATCAAGGTATCTTCCTCTCAACCCCTTTCCAACATCAACCCTCTAATCTACCTTACACTGCCTTACACCAAACCCTACACCCCAATGCTAAAGCCCAACACCTTGCCAACCCAAACCCTAAGCCCAAAACCCCGAACCCCTAAAACCTCACTCCAATTATGAGCGCTCATTAGAACAAAGCCTTACATTTAGTAACCTTATATAATGGAGCCCTGTTGCAGGATCCCTAAGCCCCAAACCCCCAGTTCGAAGCTCTCAACCCTAAGCCCTTGTTAACGGAACTGATCCCCTCCCTTGGCGATGTTCTTGTTTGTCCTCTCCGGTTCAGGCCGAGCAGGGCCTCGGAAGGCACGAGCTCTTCGAGTTGAGCCCCTTTGCTTTTCCTTTGGGAATCTCCTGCTTTTGCTTGGGAATCTCCTTCTTTCAGGGCCTTTGCTTTTCCTTTTAGAATCGCCGTTTGGGGTTTTTAGGGTGCTGTTAGGGCATTTTAAAGGCTTTTCTGCTTCTTAAGACGTTTTATTAGTGTTTTTGTCACGGGTGTTGTGATGTTTTTTTTTTTGTGCTTTTGGGGTTTAGGGATTTAGGGTTCCATCGGGGTTTAGGGCTTAAGGGCTTTGTGTTGTTTGTTTTTGTTGGTGCTTTTGGGCTTTAGGTTTTTTAGGGGTTTGATCACATTTCAAGAGGGTCCTAAATTCTGGGTGCCTGCAGGGGGTTCTATAATATAGGGGCCTCAATAATTGCTAAAGGGTTCCTTTAAGGGATCCTATAAGGGTACTATAAGGGATTTAGGGATATAGGGGCCCCAACAATTATCTATTCTATTTGGGGGGTTCCTTATTATAATTGCAGCATAGTGGGCCCCAAAACCCTATTCTAATTATTGAGGCCCCTATGGTAGGGATTACGGGTTTTAGTGGCATCAAGGGGTCCCAGCTGCAAGAAACAAGGCTTATAGGGTTTAGGGTTTTGGCGTTCAGGGTTTAGGGGTTTGTGGTCCCTATATAGTGGACATTATAATGTTCCGCAAAATCCCATTCTAAGCATGAAGGCCCCAATTTGCATTTAAAACCACCCCTCCGTTTTATCTACCCAATCAAGTCTCCCTAGCTGCCCTAGCTAACACCCCCAGCACGCAGAAAACCTTCAGAACTCTTTTTCATCAGGCCTGTGGAATCCTAGCCCCGTAAGGCGCTAAGAACCCTAAACCCAACAAAACCCTGAACCCTTCGATTGCTCGATTCCACGAAGCCCTCAAACATCAAAGCTCCTCCGTACCCTCGCCCCCCTCCCCCCCCNCCCCCCCCCCACCATCACCAAAAAAGATCCGAAGCCCGACGACACCGGAAAAAGCTCGGAGGGTTCAGGAGCTTGGGGTTTTGAGTTCAGGAGTTTAGGGTTTAGGGGTTATGGTTTTTTTTGAGTTTAGAAGTTTAGGGGTTTGTATGTGTAGTTTTGATTTTGTTGCGCAGAGTTGATTTCGCAGTCGGGACAATGCCCAAAGAAATTCGATGCGCCCAAATCTCTGTCTATGAACCCTAAAGACCTCAAAGAGCAATCTTCGGAACCACAAAGACAGAAAAGTCGCATAACATCCTCATGAACACGAGAAGCCCCGGATAAATCTTCATGAAGCCCTGCAATATAACACATAAAACCCCATGCTGCGACATCAACTCTGGGAAAGTCACAAATTCAACCTAGAAAACCACTCGGAACACATCAACAGGCCTAAATCATTCCCAACCCCCCCCCCCTGCTCCAGCAGATGCCTTAACTGAATCACCATGACTCCCAGGCAGCCCCTCAAAGTCTTTGGTCGGATTCAGCGTGATCGGAGAGTTGGAGGAACCTGGGCTGAGCCGAGAAACCTCGGGGACTTGTGGGGATGATCTTTGTTACAGTTTTCTAGGGCGGGGTCTTACCAGTGATATACCAATTTGGTATTGCGATAAAGGGGGCTATAAGTATGTGGCGTCCTTAGGTCTTAGTATATAGGGCATGGTAGGGTTCATGTAGAGTTAACGGGTTTTGGCTGATTGAACTACAGTATGTGGCTGGGTGGGTTGACGCCTCTTGAACTTGGGGTGTGGCGCTCAGAAGTTTGAGGATTTTTGAACATTCTTTGTTTGGGGTCAGAAGGTTTTGGGTTTTGGATTCCGGCGCAGATTGGGTTGGATTTTTGATTCCATAAAGAAGCGCGCATGGTTAGACTAGCATTTTGGTGATTTCTATACAGTATTCATATCAAGGAACCTTAAAGTAGGGAACACCATCATATACTGGGTCTTTCCTGAATTGATTCTGTTGATGGACAAAATCCTGCATTACCCATTATAAGGACTATACCATGATTCCCATAGTTTCAGGTCCTTAAGGTAATGCAGGATTTTGTCCATCAACCGTTGGTGTGTAAGAAGCACCTCAGCAAGAGTTCATTCCTGAAGGACCAGGACAATACCTGAGAACGTAAGGCAGCATGGAACAGACAGATTGTCTTCTACCTATAGTAAGAGATTTTGGTTAACCAAAAAAAGGAACTACAATGGAGACTATAGGACCTGCAACCCAACTCTTAAAAACCCTACCTATAGTCTCCATTGTAGTTCCTTTTTTGGGTTAACCAAAATCTCTATTATAGGATCCTAACCATAAAACTGGTTAACCCAAAAAAGAATTACAATGGAGACCCTAGGTATAGTCTTTTACTACATAGCGGTATCCTCAAAATTGTCACCTGCTACTTCCGAGATTGGTTCCCCTGTCCTTTACGTAATTAGTTTTTAGCTGCTGCACGTAAACTGCCCGAAGTCCCAAACATTTTTCCTCTTGCTCAGTCTGGCGTGATGCAGCTGAAGCTTCAGATGCAGCTGCTTGGATTCAAGCCACATTGCCCTTCATAGGCAGAGTAGGGCTTCGGGGTGCAAAATCCTATATCGACAGCGGATGCTTTCCTAATTCTTCAGTGGCCCAGAGTCAAGCCCTTTGCTGGCCTCAGAGTTGGATATCCGATGGGAGGGTCCAGGCACCATGTGCCTTATGCTCTTTCGACAACCTGCTTCTCACTGCCTGCCATCATCACAGGAGTATTGCTGCGATGACTCCTATCTCTTGCCTTTTGCTAAGTAGTTGTATACATAACAAGATCCCTGAACTGCAAAACCACTAACACCCCAGGCGTAAACGGTTCTGATTTAGGACCTAGGTCCTAAAGCCTACGTGTTTCTGTCTCTCTGGCGATGACTTCAGAGCTGTTCCTCTTCTTGCTTAACTGCGATTGCGATTCTCTGTACTTCTCCTCCCTGGCTGAGTATGTCCATAGGGACCCTTAGGGGGGTAAGGGGGAGGGGGGTTAGGGGACTATACTTCCTTAAATAACCCTTATTAGGCCTTATTATGGGCATTAAGGCCCCCTACCCCCCCTTCCCCCTACCCCACTAAGGGTCCCTATGATATGTCAACTTGCTTCGTCATTGGTGGAGGGGGGTCAGAGGTTCCTCAAGGAGGTTCCTTAAGACGGTTCCTTCAGACTCAGAACTGAAGTGTATATATATATATATCATATATGTATGTATGTATGTACGTTTGTATGTATGTATGTATGTATATATGTATGTATGTAAGTATGTATGCACATAACTACCTTCATGTATATTAGGCCATTTGGACCCGTTGGGTTTCCGTGTGAACCCATCAGGTTTGGCCCCATCCCGTCGCCAGAGAAGACCATCCCTCTGCCACTGGGCGCTTGGGGTTTTAGCAGCACTTTGTATACAGGAGCTGCAGAGGTTTTTGGGTTATGATTTTTAAAATGGTGGTTTGTAGGCTTTTGTAGCGTTATAGGGTTTTGGGTGTTAGGGCTTCGGGTATAGGAAGTTTGAGAGGCTCGACCTCGCGGACCACTTGCGAATTACCCTGGCGGCGATCCCCTTCATCTCCCAGGCGCTGGGCTCAGGCTTTTTCGCGTTGTCTGTGTCTTCATATTGTCGTCTTTGGGCCTTATCGTCTCCGGCTATGTGGTTTGTGCAATGGGTTTGTTGGCGGGAGGCGGGTTGTGGATTGAATGTGAATGAGGGTTTAGTGTTCACGTTCTAGGGTTTCATATTCACCCACAAGCCAAGCCCTGTCTCATCAACGGCAGCCTGCTAAAATCCTGTAAACTGCCAAGTCCCCCTATAGACCGTAGAATCCAAAACGGAACCAGCCCCTCATCACGAAAGACTACCGCGATCTTGCAGTACCCGACATGGCCAAGTCCAATCCGCACTTGCACTTCCCATGGCCCTTGTGGCCAAGTCCTTAAATAAGCCAAAACCACAAATCCTGAATGCGAAAGCCCTATAAAAACAACCCTAATACCTGTTTAATCCCATGAGTCACTTCCAAGACTAACCTAAACCCTAAAACCTAAACCCTAAGCCCCACAACAACCACTATGAGGCCAGCAAGCAGAAAGCCGTCGACGCCTTCTCATCGACAGACCTCGAGCCCTACATTCCGCCAACTCATGTTCTAGGCCCTATAGGGTGTAAGCTTTGGGGTTGAGGGTTAAGGTTGGCTTGAGGGTTTAGGGTTTACTTGGGTGTAGGTAGTCGAAAGCTCCCTGCCCAGAGCACTCTCTCCTCTATGTGCAACCCGTTTTCGAAGTCGAAGACCTTGTCAAAGGCCGCTTTGAGATCAGTCCGAAAACCCTACAAACCTAACCCCCCCTGAAACCCCTAAACCCTAAACCCCTAACCCTAAACCCTGCGCTTATAACCTTTAGAACCCCTGAAGCCTTAGAGCCCTAAAGCTTAACACCCGAAGAAAACGCGTGCAACACGCTAGGAAACCCTAAACTGTAAATCCCTATACCTGGACCCCAAAAGTATGTAGAATACTTGCCTTTTATAGGTTTTGGGCCACTATTCTACCTACTTTTGGGGGGGTCTAGGTAGAGTCAACCTTTCATAGACCAGCCTTAAGATCCTCGACCCTCCATAACCCTGAATTAAAACAGTTTATAGGGGTTTAGGATGGTGTTAGGGTTTATAGTAAACCCAAAAAAGTTGGAAACCGGATTAAGGCCAAATAGTGCTGGGATTACCTATACACTACTCTTAAGGATTGAGGCTATTGGGTTTCCAACTGTTTGGGCTTCTACTGTATAGGGTTTGTGTATTCTGACTCGCAGTTGAGAAAACCGCTCTTTCAAGTTTCCTAAACCCCTTTGACAACAACACTGATCAAATCCTAAACCGTGCAGCCCACCCATGGCAGACCCTATTACAGTTCTCTTTGTGGGCCCCACAAGCCCCCAAAAACCCTGTCAGACCCCATAACCCCAAACCCTGATATCGGAGTTTCCAAAAATAGGGGACCCTAATATGGCACCCTGAATAGTAGGACCCTTATTATAAGGACCCCAAGATAAAACACCCCTCCTAATTTTCGGAAACCCCCCATACAGGGGTCTTAATAATAATGGGCCCCAAAGCCCTTTCAAGCCTCCAGCTCCCGAGCCCCCAGAAAACCCTAACACCCCAAGACCAGAAAACCCACCCGGTCTCAGCCAAAAACTTTAAAACCAAAACCCCATATTCATGCAAGAGACCCTAAACGGATGAAGTATCCGTTTTCAATCTAAGGCATCTTCCATATTTACAGGGCTTTATAGAGTTTATGCTTGGAGATCTTTCTTTCCTTTTCGGAGCTTTTGGGTCAGATGCCAGGCCCGCTGCCTCTGACGAATGGCTGGGCCGACTGGGGCTCTGGCTGCCTCGGCAACGGTGTAGGGTTTAGGGTTTAGGGGTTGAGGGTTTAGGGTTTAGGGTGGCAGGATCAGAAGGGTTCGTCAGAAAACTTGCGACGTGTGAACGCTTCGTGCCTGCCTCCCTCGCTCAGGCTACTCCAGCCCCACCTACGTGCTTGCGAAGGGCCTCTGCAGTGTGCAGGCTCTCGTCTCCAGCCTCAACAGAATCGAGAGCTGCCATGTATCATCCTTTATCGGCCTGTCCACAAACCCCTAAACCCTGAACCCTAAACGCCGAACTACTGTCCCGAACCCGAAACCCTATTTTAAGTAGAGCAGGTGAGCACTGGAGCTCGTCACGGCAGCGCATGCGTCAAGTATTTGTCTTCGCCTTGGATGTCTCAAGCTGCAGGAGTAGGATCTGCGGGGCGAGCGACTGTTTGTTGTAGGAGCTCGCAAGAGTTCAGTGTGACAAGCTGCCATATGTGTAAGTCATGTCGGCCAGACATCCCATGTAGCACCCATAACTAAACCATGAACCCAGAAACGTGCTTAGACAAAGTTCATGTTAGCGCAATCTAACCTCGTATGATGCGAGTTCCGTTTCCCGGAGCACAGGGTACGGCTTCTCTGAGGGTTTTATAAGGGAATTCGGCTTAGGGTTCTATACTGCGCGGATCCTGTAAGGGTTCTAGAAGGGCTCCCTAAGGTGTTTGAAGCTTTTAAAAGGCCACGCCATGGAGGCACAGGCCTGGCTCGCTTTCGCCCTCCGACGGCTTCTAAGGCAGTGGACAAAAATCCGAAAGCTGGCAAGATCCCATAGTGTTTACGGTTCTCTCGGATTCTGCGGTGTCTAGTGGGGCTTACAGGGTTTTCGGTGTGAGGTTTAGGGTTTCGCATTTCTACTTCGACTAAGGACGACTCCTCAAATTGGACATGTGGGTTTCAACGGTAGCCCCTCAGGGTCCAAGTTCTCCTCATGTTATGACTGTTGTTCGAGAATTTTTTTCAAAAATCATTGTACTCCGACTTTCAGGTAGAGGATTAGGGTTAGGGGTTTAGGGTTTAAGGCTTAGGGCTTAGGGCTTAGGGTTAAGGGTTTAGGGTTTAGGGTGCTAAGATCCTTCTTGTTCTTGCATAATTATACTGTAGACTCGTACAATAAATAGACCCCCGGACCGTGTTACAACGGCATTATTCAAATCTCCCCTTATAGATCCCCTTAGAAGAACCCTGAAACAAGCCTATTAAGCCTGAGTCTTTTAGTAAGTAGTACTTGCATCATGCCTTAATTTACCCTTGTACTTTAGTAATCTTATAGTACACTTACAGCTCCCTTCAAGTAGCCTTCTAGTAAGTGAGCTTGTATTTACAGCAACCTTCTGGTGCCCTCAGAATCGCATGATAGCACCCTTATGACAGCTTCATTCGCACCTTAACAAAAACTTTGTCGTGCCCTAACCTTATAGTACCTTTGAACAGCTTTATGTTACCCTTAGGGTAGCCTATTACAATACCTTGTAGCACCTTTTTCGTACCCTTATCCTAACTTTCCATAGTATTCTTTGGGTACTGCCCCCACTCAGTAATAGTTGAATCATATTCATAATATAGATATATTAGGACCTCAATAGTAGCCCTATTATAGACTATTACTGTATGGGGGCAGTACCCAAAGTATCCTTATGGTGCCCTATAAAGTCAGGCAATGGAAGGCCTCCGCCGTGGTTTGTCTCTTGGCCGCTTGTGTTGCGGCCTCTTGACTGGTCTTGAGAAGACTGTTTCTAGGATTTAGGGCTATAGGCTATCGGGTTTAAGGTTATAGGGTTTAGGGTCATAGGGTTTAGGTTTACGGGGTAAAGCCAGGGCTTTGTAGGATAATTAAATTAAGCCCGTACCCTATTTTTGTGGCGTATTTGGGGTCTGGGGATGTATTGTAGGCTTGTCGAAGTAACACAGAAGTATTGAGAAGTGGGAAGTAGGATCTCTGTCCATATGCGGAGTAGGTCTTTGTGACAGCACTCCCCGCAACACATAGCGGTCGTGTGGCATGTGCATCTCTTCTTGAGACTCCGAATAGCGGTGTGGGTCGCGGCCGCGGTTTGCTGTTTCGGGGGAGCGCTGATGTAGTCCTACCATGACTGACTTGATTCCATCCAAACTCCAAACCCTCAGCGCAAATAAGTCACGTCTCAGGCTCCATGCCCCTAGGGAATAAACCCAAGCCCTAAACCGCAAGCCACAATCCAGAAACTTACAGCCGAACCCTAAACCGCCCTAGACCCGAATTTAGCCTCCTTTCATGCGTAGAAGCCTGAGTAACACTCTTCCTTCGGGTTCCTGAAGATAATTATACCCCCCCAAGACCTCTTTTCATCATCAGTACTGAAACCTTAAAGCCATAAAAAACATAGAAAAAAACAAAGACATGTTGACACCCAACAAACCTTACAGCCCTATAAAATTGGGGCTTGAAATGGCCCCCAAAGTAGGTACTATTTGCATACTTGGAGCCCTAGGGTAAGCCCGATACCTTACCTGAACCTCCTTTGAATGCGCAGGTCTTCCGGGCACTCCCCTCTCTCCGGGCCTTAAGGGCCCGGCCAGCGGAGAAGCAGAAGTCGTTTCTAGGTTATTTTTGAACAGAGTTTTGGGGTTCTAGGGTTTAGGGTGTTATTGAACGGGGCGTTCGATTCGTGTACAATTGAACAGGGTTTTCGACTTTAGTATAGAGGCAGGCTTTTAGGTTTCGGGGTGAAGTTTGGCGGAGCATAGTGTAGAGCTTGGATAAGTGCAGTGATAGGTGCGTTTTGGTAGGGGTTTCGGGTTTAGGGTATGAGGCAAGCACATACTTTGTAGCCTTGCTGTTATTGTTGCCAGAAGAACCGAAAGCTCGTTTTGTTTTCAACTTGGCTTCTTTGGGCAGCCTAGCTTAAGCCCCGACCCCCCAACCCTAAACTGAATGACACTGAATTGTCGGTATGCGGAATCCGTACACAAACCATTGCAATAGTAGTTCCTTTTGCGGAAACCACTTTTCCACGTGCATGTCCTGTCGGTATTCAGCCCCTATCACAATTCCATGAAGGCCTTGCACCTATAGATCGTACATGCACATCCTACATCACCAAACTTCAAAACTATGCAAGGTGATTGATTGGGTCACGTTAGGTCCCTCAAGCCCTACAGCCCCTATCAAACAATAACAAAAATTACCTATACAAACTGTATAAACCTCCAACAAATTTTATAGAACCATATCGAGCCTTCAACAGCATTAAAATACAAGAACAAACCACAACTGCAAATCACAGTGATCATCCTATGAAGGACAGCATCTATACATAATTTCACCCCTCCATTCAAAACAAGAGTAAAGCGAACAATTCTAAATTATACCACTTCATACAAAACAAAGGCACCTTAGCACAGAGAACAGCTATAACTTATACCACCCCATACAACATCAAACAACAAAAAACAAGAACCAGGATTTCGGATCCCGTCTTCGGCACCGTGGTCTACTCTTATGCAAGGCTCTCGGAGTCCTGGGAGGACTTTTTGGATGCATTTCAGCCTCTCAGTTATCAAATTATTAGATATTGCGTTTACGATTTAACCTAATTAAGGGTTTAGGGTTTAGGATTTGGGGTTTAAGTATGTTTGTTCTTTATCATCTCAAATAGTACATATTGCGTTTAGGATTGAAGCTTTAGGTTTGTTGGGTTCGGGATTTGGTGTTCAAGTATTCTTGTTTTTGTTATCATCTCTAAAAGAAGAGGGTGACGCGATTTGACGAGGATCCAAAATACAAGAAAGGCGCCGGAATTACGTGTAGAACCTCGGTCGGTCTCTTGGTTCTCCGACGGGCTTCGGGATTTTGGGGTTAGGGTCTATGGGCTCACTGTCTCAGCTTTAGTACTTATGTTTTCGAAATCCCTAAACCCTAAGATCCCTAAACCCTAAACCTTAAACCCTGAACCCCTAAACCCTTATCCTCGTATGCTCTCTCGAACCCCCCAAACCCTATAGAAGTCCGACTACACCCTAGCGCTGAAGCCAGGAGCCGTCTGAAACCGTCGTAACCCCATACTACAAAATGCAAGCCCAAAAGCCCAAAAGCCAGAGCAAACTACCACAAAATGCAAGCCCAAAAGCCCAAAAGCCAGAGCAAACTACAAAAAAATGCAAGCCCAAAAGCCCAAAAGCCAGAGGAAACTACCAAAAAATGCAAGCCCAAAAGCCCGAAAGCCAGAGGAAACTACCAAAAAATGCAAGCCGAAAAGCCCAAACGCCACAGGAAACTACCAGAAAATGCAAGCCAAAAAGCCCAAACGCCACAGGAAACTACCAGAAAATGCAAGCCCAAAAGCCCAAGAGCGACAGGAAACAAGAACTTAAGCACCCTAACCCCCAGAATCTAAATCCAAAACAAGCCTAACATTAAAGCCCTATACAGTAGAAGCCCAAAAGTTGGAAACCCAATAGCCTCAATCCTTAAGAGTCCTTAATCCGGTTTCCAACTTTATGGGGTTTACTATAAGCCCTATATCCTGAAACCCCCAGCTCAGAAGAAAGGTTTCCGAAGGGCTCTCCCATTCGCCAACACATCCGGCAGCTCTTCTCGCGCGAGGAGTGGGGTCCCACAAGGGTTCCTTAGCGGATCTTTATAAGGGTTCCGTTGAAAGGTTCCTTCAAACGGGTGCCTGCAGGAGCTGCTGTAGCGATTTAGGCTGAAATGTGTGGGTTTCGGGGCTTCAGGCTTAAACTCGAAGCTTAGTGGTTTAGGGGTCGACAGTCTACGGTTTAGTCAGATGTTTTGGTACGGGTCAATATCAATCACAGCTCTTGAAATGGCAAGAACCATACATGGTGAAGACTTCGGCTATACAAGGACCCGATTCCAGACCCTGGCACCTTGCTCTAGCATGTCCCAAACTGTAAGAAGTGTTTTTGTGTGAGGACCTGGACGCACAGTTCCAGAGGCTTTTTGACGTCTTGTGCACTGGATCAACAATGACCCGTCGCGACTTCGAACACTTCAGCCGTGGTATCCAGGGGCATCTGCACATTCTGACCGACAAGAAGACCAAGATCGCGCTGCTGTCACCGACGCAGGAGGACCTACAGTGGATTGCAGCAAACTTCGAGAAAGCCTTCCCCCGGGAGCGGCCACTGACCCGGCAGAACTTTCCGGACGTCGCGAAGCTCGTTTTCCTGCGCCGTGTGGTCCGGACACTCATCGAGTTTGTTGGTATTGACCACATCCAGGGGGGTATGGCTGCTCCTTTGGTGGTCGACATCGCTGTGGACCTGGGATCTACAAAGGGTCCCCCGTTTCGAATCCACACCGTGGCGCCGAGCTCTCGGCCAACCCTGGAGAGCGGCGAAAGACTCAACGCCATTTCCGAGTAGTCGAAAAAAGGCCTTTCCGTGTGCTTTGTTTCGTTCGGGGCAACAACCAAACTAAACACATAGCCCCTTGAACTGCCTCTGCTATCCTGCAGCACCACGGGGCGGAACATCTTCCTGGCGAGTTACCGGGGCTCCAATTAGGCCGAGGGAGCAGTTGCGGGGTCACACTACCGTTGCTTTCGGCAGCCGGAGTCCGGAAAAGATCTCTGCTGGGCGAAATCCGAGTCTGCAACTCATTCACTGCCATTGCAAACCGGCGGCCCCTATTTCCCCTACGCCCGCTGAAGGTCCAACTGCCTGCTTATGGTAGTTTCTTTTTAAAATCTATAACGGATTCCCTTTCAGGCCGTGCACTATAAGTGTAACTATGCCAGGTTCCCCAGCAATGCACTTTAAGCCCTGTTTATTTTAATTTAAGTGTGTATATCAATTCAAGCTGGATCACCGGAAATCAATGTCACCTGCATGATTAAGGGGACACAGGGAACCTATGGGCCTCAAGTCTAAGTCTAAGCAATGATTTAGTTACAGTTCTCGACAACGACAGGCCCCTTGTTGACGAGTTGCCTTTCTTTACGGGCCTTAATATTCCCATCGCTCCCCTTCCTTAAAGGAGGGTTCAGTAACTATATGGCCAGTGGGCTCCCCGTGCGTCACTGCAGCAGGTCTGAAGGCTGTGTGGTTGCAGGGGTTCTGCTACATGACGAAACCCCACTTAATGAGTGGTCTTACCACAAAGAAGTGCAGGAGAACCTACGACAAAGTCTGAAAAGTTGTGGCTTGGATTAGGATGATATTTGTTGGGAGTCTGTGAACTCTTGCCTCGTCGTGCTTATATAAGAGCGCCATGTCGCCAAGGAATGCATCTAACGCCTTCGCATGTGAGCCTTCAACGGCCTTGGAAAACCGAATGAGCACGTGCGTTCTTGCTAGTTCAGAGACCATGACAACGGCTGATAAGGGCAAGCTGCTGTTTGTTTTTATCGAGCTTCATCAAGGACCCCGCTATTGTTTAGGCTATATCCCTAATTATCATGGTATGTTAAGTTCCCAGAGAGCCCAAACCCACCCCCTTAATAAAGTACGATGGTTAAATCCCTAAACCCCAAAACGAAACCCGAATGTAGATTGCTCAATTAAGGGGTCTATTGGGCTCTCTGCGTTCTTGAACAAGGGCCTGCTGTGGGGTTACGAGGAACTCCCAGATATCATGATAATGAGCGCATTAAACCATAAGAGCCCAGGTAAAAGGAAGTGCCGGCTTCGGTCAGATCGCAGCTTGGTGAGCCGGGGGTCGTGCCGGGATTTAGGAGCTGGTAGATTCATGTTTATGATGCGGATTGTAGACTATTACAAGGATCGTGAAAAGCTTTTCTAGGGCTTTCGAAGCGGTTTTATGAGATTAGTTTGAAGGTTGTCCAGTGTGGAGGGCACCAGTGAACAACTGACAGATCGATGAGGGTGGCTGCTATACTACAGTTCGTTTACCTTGAACCGCGGAGATCCCAGATACCCAAAAAGAACCCTGAAGAAAGCAATAGGGGAAGTAACAGCAAGTATATGGAGCACCGTAAGAAGAACACGACGAAGTCCGCAGACTTGAAAGCACTAAACCCTAGAACCGGTAAACCCCTAACCTACATAGTCACTACATCCGGCTTAGGCGACGTTACCACAGGAATGTCGACCCAGCGGCACCCTGATCTTCAACCTGCACCTTCTCCTGTTTGGGTCTTTTTAGGTTTAGGGTTTAGGGTTTAGGGTTTTTAGGTTCTTCTCAGGACTTAGAAGAAGGTTCGTTTCAGCTTTACTTCGAGGGTCTAGAGTTCAGGGTTCAGGGCTATTAAGAATATCAACAGGGATCCAGTGTAAGGGTTCTTTCAACTGTTAAGGATCGCTCATCGTGTGGTCTTCGTATGAAGAGGGCCTAAACAACCCCCTTAATCAAGGAGTATACCCCACATCATCATACTCAGGCCCCTCTAGCCGCTAGCCTATAGCCTTACGGTATAGAGCCCAATTATGCCGTAGTGGGCTCTCGGGGTAGACACTTCTTCCCGTGTTCTAGCAGTCGTTATTGCGCTTTAGGGTTTTCAGGCTGATTGTGTGCTGTGGCATTATTTGCATCGCTTTCGGGTATAGGTTCAGGGTCTGTCTCTGCGTGAATGCCCTGCTGCGATTTGGGGAGTCTTCCTCAATTAGAAGTCTATAAATCCTTTTGCAGCCCTTGTGAAGCCCCCAAAGAGACTTCATAAAGCCCCAAAAGCCCTTTCCAAAGCGTAACTTTGCATAGAAGAAAGCTGCAATATCCACACAAGCCTTACTATGTTAGGACACATGTATAGAGCCCTCGCATAGAGCCTTGTGGAAGCTATAAAACTTGTAGAAATCACTATAACCCTAAACCCGAAACCCTAAACCCAAAACCCTAAACCCGAAACCCGAAACCCTAAACCCTAAACCCTAGGCCCTAAACCCTAAAACCCTAAACCCTAAACCCTAAACCCACTATAACCCCCCGACCCTAAGCCGGCCTTGACCCCCAAACTAGAAAAGCAATAGGTGGGTGGTTATCAAAATTATGGTCCCTTTGTGGGTCCTTAATATAATACGGCACCTATTATTTAGGGTACCCAAAAAGGGACCATCATTTTGACAACTACCTAGCTCCTCCAAACAGTCCGAGGAATTCCGGCAACTCCGTGGTTCGTGTGGACGTGAAGAGTGAGGGCCAGGTGGTTTGGGTTGCAGGCTCTGAAACTCGCTGGCCTGATCAGTTTCGATGAGGGGAAGGAGGGGAGGTGTCTTAGAGTGTAGGGCTTAACTTTAGATTTAGGGTTGATTTAGGGTTTTAGTCTTGATGAAGAGAGGAGGGAGAAGGTTTTGGTTACCTGTGGCCGGAAAAACCTACCTTTTTAAGGGTTCCTTATTATGGTTTCTATATATAATTTCTTAAAAGGGTCGGTTCTTGGGGCCAAAGGTATGGTTTAGGCCTGAAGGCTGCAGAGTTGCTTTTATGTTGGCTCAGTGCTCGTTTCGGGGCTGGAGTCGATTCTTCAGAGTGTTACAGTAGAAGCCAGGAAGTTGGAACATAATTGCCCTCATACCCTTAAGGTAAAGTATAGGGAATCCCAGCATGAATCATCCTAAATCCATGTTCCAACTTTCTGGGGTTCACTATAGGATATGAGGGTATTAGGATATTCGGGTATTAGGATATTAGGGTTTTAGGGTGTAGGGTTTAGGGATATTAGGGTTTTGGAGACACCTTTGTGTTTCTGTTGGCAGATACTACGAAGGACCTGAGAGGGCCAAGCATACGACTATCTACATCATGGTCCTAGGGTTTCATGGGTTTCTGTACAGTTCCGGAAAGGGTGCTTTTAGGGGATCTATCAGGGGTGTATAAGGGTTTTGAATTCGTCGGTGCTCTTTGTATACCGCCGAAAAAGAGCAAGGCAAGACTATGTTGCGAGTGTTCTCAGCGTTTGTGATTTAAGGTCTTAGTTGTGCGTCCGCAGTTTTGCTTGGTTTGGTAGTGGCAATGCCAGGTTCTTCTATATACTTAGCGGGTCAAAGCCTACTACTTTGTAGGGTTTGGGGCTACAGCGTGCAGTGTTCTGATACCATGCTTTAATTAAGATTGTTTTTGAGATTGCAGGTGCGGGCTGGATGCCTCGAACCAAAAAGAACCGCTAATGAAGCCTGTTATAGCCACAAAACCCTGATAAGTTTCCATAAACCTCGTTTGAATTGCTAGCAAGCTACTTATAACGACTTGCAAAAGCCCCAAACCTTAAACCCCCAAACCTTACACCCCGAATCCTAAACCATAAACCCTGAAAGCCCTAAAGCCTAGGCTTAAACCCTCAAGAAAGACTTAAACCCTACATGCCAGGCAACGCCGGTGGGACCTGGCTCAGCCTCACTGGGATCCTCTTCCCGCCGCAAGGCGGCTGGCCTGTGCCGTGCCTTTGGCAGAAGCAGATGCCTCATGTTTAATTACCCATAGGCTCCATAGTAGTTCCTTTTTGGGCTTCATACTTAGAATCCTATAAGGTAATCCCAAAACGGAACTACTATTCGGCTCCATAGTAGTTCCTTTTTGGGCTTCATACTTAGAATCCTATAAGGCAACCCCCAAAACGGAACTACTATTCGGCTCCATAGTAGTTCCCTTTTGGGCATCATACTTAGAACCCTATAAGGTAACCCCAAAAAGGAACTACTATTCGGCTCCATAGTAGCTCCTTTTTGGGCATCATACTTAGAATCCCATAAGGCAACCCCCAAAAAGGAACTACTATTCGGCTCCATAGTAGCTCCTTTTTGGACATCATACTTAGAACCCTATAAGGTAACCCCAAAAAGGAACTACTATTCGGCTCCATAGTAGCTCCTTTTTGGGCATCATACTTAGAATCCTATAAGGCAACCCCCAAAAAGGAACTACNCATAGTAGCTCCTTTTTGGGCATCATACTTAGAATCCTATAAGGCAACCCCCAAAAAGGAACTACTATTCGGCTCCATAGTAGCTCCTTTTTGGGCATCATACTTAGAACCCTATAAGGTAACCCCAAAAAGGAACTACTATTCGGCTCCATAGTAGCTCCTTTTTGGGCATCATACTTAGAATCCTATAAGGCAACCCCCAAAAAGGAACTACNATACTTAGAACCCTATAAGGCAACCCCCAAAAAGGAACTACTATTCGGCTCCATAGTAGCTCCTTTTTGGGCATCATACTTAGAACCCTATAAGGCAACCCCCAAAAAGGAACTACTATGGAGCCTCATGTGTAGCCCAATGGGCTCCTGTGAGGAGTATGTTTGGGTTTGGGGTTCTCAAGGCTCCTCGAAAGGCCGAAAGGATTGCAGTTTAGGGTTTTGGGTTTAGGGTTTAGGGTTTCGGGTTTCGTGAGGGTTTTTATGATGTTTTCAATGGGTTTGTACGCTCGAACCTCTATAGAAGCTGAGCATTCATTGCCACTGTTGCCGAATCAATTCTACTCCAGAAGCCCGATACCCCATACAGCGGCTTTATGCAGTGTGGCACTGACCAGCAGTGGTGATGGACATGGCATTGACAAACATCCTAGCTCTCCTATCACGAACGCAGCGATGTTCATCCCAACATTTGCAGTTGGTATAATCTTTGAGCCCTATGGACCCTGAATCGTAAATCTCCCTCAAGCCGAAACCCTCAACTAGACCAAACCCTAGTTAACCCCTTAACCTTAAACCCTCGCTAAACCCTGAGCCCTGAGCCTTATAGCAACTCCAGCCCAACAAACGTTACCCGCAGCCCAAGCAACTCTTCATTCCAAGGGTTGATTGTTCAGGGCCGTTAAACGCAGAGCATGCAAGGAAAACACAAGAGGGAACCCAATAAACTAGGTGTTGGGCTACAGGTAGACAACACCCGAATCCCTGCTCACTGTGCCCAGGCTCCTGAACAGCTGGGTCGACTACGACGCAAGCCCCCTGGCCCTAAACCCTAAACTCTCAATCCCCTAAAGTCCTTAAGAGCCTTAAAAGCCATTGTAAAAGAAACACACAGGCTTCCAATTCAGATTGCTGGTTTGGGGCTCAGGGCGAGGGGATTACGGGGATTCCAGGAATTCTGGGGACAGGGATTATTGGGATTCTAGAGATTCGATGGATTATAGGAGCTATGGGGATCATGGGGAGACTGATGGGGAGCTTGGGGTCAGTAGGCCGTTGTTTCGTTTCGAGTGCGAAGGTTTTAGGGTTTGTGCTGTAACCTTCAAAGGATTCAATGGATGGCTACCTTAAACAGGCCCTATCGAGAGTTTAGGGGTTTAGGGTTTAGTGGGGTTTGGGTTTAAGGGTGGGGGGGCAGTAGGATACCATTTTTCGGGATTGTAGCCTCTTCTACCTGCGTCTTGGTTGCCCAGTGCTACCCGAATATGCCCTCTTGCTTTGCGGCCTTCTTCTGAAAACTGAGGCATAGGAGAAGTGCACCCCAACAAGCCTTCTGGCCACTCAGATTTCGCGCCTGCGACCTACAAAGTCGTCGGCGGCCTTTGCATACTTAGCGGCCTCATCAAGGACCGGTGGTTTCATGTTGTTTCTGTTTTGTTCTACAGATCCTATAGCAACCTTCGTAGGGCCCGGACCCTCCAAGCGAGGGCCTTTGCCCTCTCATTTGGGGCATATACCATGGCGTTTACCGTTCTCTTTTTGGGTGGGCCCGGCAGTTCGAACGGTTTAGGGTTTGGGCTTTCTCTTGGGGCCCAGAAGGGACCTGTAGAAAGCCAGCCAGAGAGACCTTCATCTAGATGGCAATTAGGGGGGTGCGTTTGGTCCCCCAAATAATAGTTAATAGTACGGCACCCTTATAAAAAGAGAACCCTACTAAAAGGGATCCTAATCTAGAGGACTATCCACAAAGTGTTCATCCTCAGAAGGGCACTAAGTTAGAACATCAAGGGTGGTCATTGATGGATGCTGATTCCCCTCCGTTAGTAGAGTTTGTGCTCCAACTGTCCGGCTTCTACTTCAGGGTTCAGAGCTTCCTATAACCCTAAACCCTAAACACTAAACCCGAAACCCGAAACCCTAAACCCTAAACCCGAAACCCTAAACCCTATAAGCCCTTTTTCCCTGGGGATGTGCTCGGGATGGGGATGCTGTTGGGTTTTCTTTGCGTCATACAACCCCTGAGCCCCTAAACCCTGAAGCCCTGCCGAAGAACTCCTTGTTTCTGCAATGTACAGAATATTTGGGGGGGGGACTCCTTATAAAATTATAGGGTTTAGGGTTTAGGGGCAATGTACATAATTTGGGGGGGCTCCTTATAAATTATAGGGTTTAGGGTTTAGGGGCAATGTACATAATTTGGGGGGGCTCCTTATAAAATTATAGGGTTTAGGGTTTAGGGGCAATGTACATAATTTTGGGGGGGCTCCTTATAAAATTATAGGGTTTAGGGTTTAGGGGCAATGTGCATAATATTTGGGGGGGGGGGGGGNGGGGCTCCTTATAAAATTATAGTATACTGGGCCCCGAAACCCTATTCTGATTACTAAGGCCCCTATATTAGGGCCTCGATAGAGGCTTTGCATTGGGGTCTGCCCGACCTCAAGCGTTTTGTAAGTGCGCGCTCATGTAGATCCCTGGAGTCCTTGAGTGTCTAAAAACCGGGCTTTGGAATACCATACTTTAATATTTTTCTTAAAGGAACCATCTGAAATAACAGTTTATACTGTTTTCTCCCTGGTTACAGATAAGCCCAGTATAGCGTCTACTTCGGCCCCGGGCTACTATACAGTGATCCCTTCCAGGCTTAAGTGTGTACGACAACATAAAAAAAGACCTGAAGAAGTACCCATATTTCATACTATCGCTTCGGGCTCCTTAGTATCGTTACTATACAGTTTAAAAATAATATACCCCGAAGCATTCCAAATTTGAGGGCCCTATAGGCCCTAGAGATTGCAAGGCCCTTCCCTGGGGATCAAAATAGCCCAAAAGCCTTATATAGTATGGTCTTTGGGCCCAAAAAGCCTTAATATCTGAGTCCTTAGATCCCTAGGGTTATAGTGGCCCCCCGGCCTTCCTAGAACTCGACATAGGACAGCGAAAGCCTTGACGGATTCTGAGGGTCTTAGAATGTACGGTTTTAGGGTTTAGGGCTTAGGGTTTAGGGTTAGAGTTTACGGTTTTAGGGTTTAGGGTCCATAGGGGTACCGGAACAGCAGGAGGAGCAGACGCGGTTGAAATCCCCAGCCTTGTCAGCAGCAACAGACAAAAGCTTCGCCTGTAAGAGAGTTTCTGCAGTAATAGCAACAAAAATTAAATTATTAAACACCAGAGACACACATAACACACCCCTAAACACTAAATCCGGAATCCCGAACCCAGGAGCCTTCCCAAGCCCTGATATTAGACAGTAAATCCTTGGACTCTTCCCTAGAAGACACTCCTTTCAATGTTGTTCCTCAGGGTGGTTCGTGGGGACAGTTTGGCACGCTGCCAGAAGAGTGTCGACCACAGCATCGGCGGTCTCTTGGGCTCGCATGAAGGGCCTAGTGCAGGGCTCAGGTTTTAGATCTTATCGGATTCGGGATTTTTTGAGTCATGGGAACTCGCGGGAGCTTCATGCCAAAATGGAGTTGTTTATTGTTCAGACAAAGCCCTTTTGCAATACCCCTTATAAACCCCTTAGACGAGATAGAAGCCCCGGAAATAATCTACAGCCACAAAAGCAAGCCTGTCATGGACCCTGACAGGAACCCCTATGTTAATCCCATGTAAGAATCAGCAAGAAAACCAGCTTTGCAGGAGTCTTTTCCCCTGAACTCAAGCCCCTCCCATAGAGCCCCAATGCCCCTTAAGTTCGGAAGATACGGAAAATCAGAATCCTAACCCCCTAGAATACAAGGTATTATGAGGCACATTCCTTAAGCGTTTCTCTGGCTTTCTGCAATCTCCAGAAGCCGAGGGTCTTCAACATGAACATGGAGGCGCGGCGGGGCAGACGTGTTCTATCGACTAGGCTTTAAGGGTTCGGTTTGTGTGGGTTAGGGTTGCAGGTTGCAGAGCTTGGGGTTAGTTTTTAACCTTAGAGGATGAGGTTTGGGCATAGTTTTGGATCGCAAGAGTCCCTCTAAACCCTAAACCCTAAACCCTCATGGCAGGATGCCACGATGCGGGTCGACGTGGCACCGGACGGCTGGGTCGGCTACGTCGCAGGAAGCACAGCGCTTCAGCACGCCAGTCGCGAGCCCGGATCTAGGGTGTAGGGTTTAGGGGTTTAGGGGTTTACGTGAAGGAAGGCAATTCAGGGTTTCGGGTTGATGATCGCCGTTTGGGGGTCTTTCTCATCATTTACCCCAAAACATACTCAGAAGTCTCATCACAAGAATCCCCAACACTCAATAGTCTCATGGAGCCCTACATATTTCGATACGTACTCGCCGCTACTATCACTCTTCAGGCCTCCTTCACTTTAACCCTAAGGGTCCAAGTACCTAATTATCATATACTCTCCCATTAATAGTAACCTACATAACTACTATCCTAAACCCAAGTACCTAATTATTGGGTCCTTTGCACCCTTAGGGTTAAGCTTACCGTTCCCGAAGTTTCTGAGAGGAAGCCCCCGAGTTCTCCAGGAGCCCACCGATTGCATGTGTCCCCAACCCAGACCCCCGGGAGGATCCAAAAAGTAGATCCCTTAATGGGGTCCTATAAAGTACCCTTTAGTAGCTAGGGTCCCAAATTAAGGGATCTACTTTTTAGATCCTCCCGGGGGTGTGGGAATGTACCTACTATAGGGGCCTAAATAATTACCTCTACTATTTTGGGGGGTTCCTTATTATCGTTATAATACAACATCCCGGCAAAACCCCTATTCTAACTATTAAGGCTATGGGTAGTATCGGGCTTGAACTACTCAATTGTGATGCTGGATGTGTTCTTGTGTTTGCAGAAACCCTTGCTTGAACCCTGTTCTAACCGTTTAAGGCCCCTGTTATGCCTTGTACTTCACATCCGCCAGCCGCGTAAGCACCCTCTGAAGCCCCACAAGCATACGAGACTAGCTATACCAGACCACTCTAGACCCCTAAACCATAAACCCTAGATAGAGCCCTAAACGCTTGAACCTAACCCCTAAACCCTAACCCCCTAAACCCCTTAAGCCCCTAACCCCTAAACCCCCAAACGCCCTAAACCCCAAACCCCTAAACCAAAAACCCTAAATCGAAACTTGCACCTTGAGTCAAAAGAGGCCTGTCCGGCATCGTTTTCTCGGTGGACGACGACCAGACCTTCCCACTGAAACTAGGCACCGTCCTTGATACAATTAGTAGGGTAGTCAGGGTTTAGGGTTTGGGGTTTAGGGTTGGGTCGCGGTTTTGTCGAAGCTGGGGTTTAGGAAACCCTCATAGAATAATATCCCGAGTAGTAGGGTTGGGGGGGGGTTGTAGACCCTAAAACTCAAAACTCAAACCCTATGGGGTTTAAGTTTTGGCGTTCATAAACCTTAATCCCTACATCTTAGACCCGATGGTTCCGGAGGCAGCGCCCTTTATCCCTACGGGTCCATGTATGTATCATATTAATATGGGTGGTTGTCAAAATTATGGTCCCTTTTTGGGTCCCTAATAAAATATCGGCACCTATTATTTAGGGCACCCAAAAAGGGACCCTAATTTGGACAACTACCCATATATCTAGGCAGTATATACTTTGGACTTCGGCCTTGTTGCGGTTCCTTTAAAAGAAGTCATCAGGGCGTATGATGATAGGATATGGGTAATGTCGGAACCTGATTAAGACACCCTGGGCCTAAGGATTCCTTTAAAGGGGTCTATAGGGGTTACTATAACGGATCTATAAGGGTACTATAGTAATGTCGGAACCTGATTAAGAAACCCTGGGCCTCTAACACCCAAAATATAAGGATTCATATTGTAAGATACCCTGATAAAGGCCCAAGGTTCCTTAATCAGGTTCCTACATTACATGCACCCTCAGGGTACACCGTGATTAGGGGTCATCAGGAGTTTAGGGTTCAGAGTTGAGGCGTCCCTTACAGGGCTTCGGGTCATCAGGGCTTTGGGAATGTAGGGCCCGGGCGTCCTTTAGAAGATTTAGGCCCATTATACTATAATTATAGTAAGGAACCCCAAAAAATAGTATTGGTAATCATTGAGGCCCCTGTAGTAACCTTGAACCCTCTATGTATTCTTGGTTCGAGGAGACACGGGGTTCCGGTTTTGTCGAAGTTGGAGTTTATGAAGGCCTAATAATAGAGTAGCCTGATGAAGAAACTCTGGAGATCTTTGGATCTTTCTTAGGGTTCTGTGTATGAATCCTTATATGTTGGGGTTGTAGGGCCAGGGTTTCCGAATCAGGATCCTACATGAAGCTTACAGTCTGAAACCGAGACTGCAATCCTTTCAGGCTGGTGCACCGTCCGTACCTAACGCCGAATTCGTATCACTAGGATCCTGAATCCTAAACCCGATGAAAGCTTGCAGAAGGCACCTCTGGCCGCATCTTTTCGGGGGTTCTTGATATGCATCTTAACATATTGGGGTTATAAGACCAGGGTTGCTATCGGGGTCCTACATTAGTTTTAAGCAACCTCCGTAGAACACCCCCCCTCAAAAAAATACATAGGATCCTTTCTGCAAGTCGGCAGCCTTCGCCAAAGACTTGGTAAGTTTATGTTAACTATTTAAAGCCTTAGACAGCTTCTTTTGCAAACTGTCAGGTAGCAGCGTCTGGGATTATGGTGGTGGCTACTCTTCCCCGACCTATAGCATCGTCGATGGCTTGTGTCTCTCGGACTACCCGGGAGAGTTCGCAAGTCTGATCAGGGGGTTGTATATAGGGTTTTATAGTGTTTAACCTGCTTAAGATAGCGGTGATTTCGGCTTGCGAGTTTTTTTTGGTGATTAACGAATATATAAGGTTGGTTGAAGAAGGGTTTACGGTGCCAGCCTAGTGTCACACTAGGGACTACCGCGAGGATCAGGTCTGAAATCGACAGTACCAGCACATTGGCCTGGGGATCACGATTCCCTAAGGCTCCAGGTGCCTGTATAGTATTATATACTTAGGCCTTAAAGTACCTATATAGGAACCCTTCAAGGCCTATGTATATGCTGTTGAGGTACATGGAGGCATAGGGCTTGGCATTTACGGTTTAGAGCTCGGTGCTTAGGGTTCAAGGAGTAGGGTTGGGGCCGTGCACCCTGAACCGTCAGTTTCGGGACTAGGGCTAGAGATTAGGGTTTACGCCTGCAGCGAGCCTCGTGATCGCATGTCAGTCAAAAAGGGGCCGGTGAGCGCTTGTCGGAAGTACTATGAACGTCGGAATGGCTTGGAAGTTTTGCCCGCCTGTTATTTAGTGATATTTTGCAAGTACTCCAAGTCCCGGTTGTGGCTGCTAAGGCATCTTTATAGAGATTACCCATGTATTGTCCATGTCTAGCACTACAAGACCCGAACGGGCCCTTTAAGGTCTCAAAACTGCCCTAAGCCCTGAAAGTTTGGCCTCCACTATTTTGGGGGGCTCCTTATTAAAATTATAGTACACCGAGCCCCAACACCCTATTCTAATTCTTAAGGCCCATATATCATAGAGCCCTTATAGTATCCCTTATATAAGAGCCCTTTAAAGGAGCCCTATTCTACTTATTAAGGCCCCTAGATTAGGCTCCAGAGTAGACCGCCCCGAGGCATCATGGAGGGCTTGATCAGCTACAGCAGCATGACCTCATATCAGGCGGTGGGGGGTCCAAACGGTTTGCCTCTGAAGCCTAAACTCTTACACGCTAAACCCGAAGACAAAGAACGATTTATTAAATTAGTAAACCAAAGCCGCAAAGCCCTCCATCTTTATTTCAAACTAAAACTAAAGCTTCGACAGTAAATCCTAAGCTCCTTGAAAGTAACCATGGTCGCAGCAACTGGGGAATAACTTGGCGAAAGTAAAAACGCGAGGGTAGTTCTAAATTATTTGGTCCCTTCGGGGGCCCACAAAATAGCACAGCACCCTTTCAAAGGACCCGAAAGGGGACTGCGAACCCAAAGACTCAAACCACTCCCCGGGCGGGCCCTAAAAGACTCTAATCGGGTTTAGGCGTTTCGGGGTTTAGGCTTCATAGAACAAGGCTTTTTGGGAATGTGTTGGAGTATAAATACTACAGAGACGATGCGGGATAATCTTGGCAACTATTCGAAACTCCAAAAAACCTGAAATTACATGATGGCTCCTACTCAATGTCATTAGATGTTTGTCCCGAGTAAACTAGAGGAACCCCCCGGCCCAAAAGCAGGCCTTAACAGAGCCCCTACTGCCGTTTACTATGGGTATAGAAAGAGTTGAACAGAGGTATTGGGGATCTTAACCCTAAACCCTAAAACCTTAAACCCTAAACCCTAGAACCCTAAACCCTAAACCCTTCGACGTGTGCAGACACTCGCCTACCTGCCAGTGGAGTGTTGGCCCATCCGGGCTCTGTCGCTCCTGGACGGCATGGCATGTGATTTCGGCCACTGGTGGGGTAGGGGTGCTGTTGCAAGCGCGGATGTGTGTATAGTATAGTATAGTATAGTATACTATAGTATAGTATAGTATAGTATAGTATATAGTATAGTGTAGTATAGGAGCATTAATAGTTACCGAAACTCTTCTTTCGGAGCTATTCTACTCTAGTAGCCAAGAAAGCATCCACAATACCTACATAGATTGTTGCCGTTTGTGCAAGTACCTACTTGGGATCCTTCAAAATCCAGAAATCGCTGGGCTTAGGATTTAGGGTTTGGGGTTTGGCTTAAGACAGTTTAAGGTTTGGATGTAGAGTTTGGGGCTTAGGGTTTCGGTTGTTGGTCTCACTTTGAGGATTTGGGGGTAATGTAGGAACCTGATTGAGAAACCCTGGCCTTATAACCCCAAAATAGCAGGATTCATAATAAAGGCCCAAGGTTTCTTAACGGGTTCCTACAGTAGCGATCTGCTGCAAGCGACACCACGACAACGCGTCGACCATGGCAAGGCAAGGCACCGCCGTCGACCTATTGTTTAGGTTTAGCGTTTAATTAGGGTGTTGCGGATCGGAGGTTGGCGTTGCGCCATGCTAGGGTCTAGGGTTTAGGGTTCAAGGAGGGTTTGGGGCTTATGAGCCCCCTGCACTCAAATTGGAGACGACAGCGAGTTTTGTTATGAGGGTCGATCAGTCCACTCCTCCTGGCTGGGTCCTGCATCCGGCTAACGACCTATCTACCGACTTGATGCAGGTGCATGGCATGCATCTCAGAACAAAGCTGAATTTGGCTGGATTCATCGGAATTCCGTGACAAGACCATGGAGCAGTGTGCACATGATGTGCAGCAGACTATATTATGCCGTCGGAGGGTACTGCCCACCCAGGATTGAACTGTCTGGTTTGCTTTTTATGAAGTGAGAGTAGTAGTCTACAGCAGGACAAAAGATACACCGATATCACTCCCATCAAGGTGCCCCCCAGAACTAGCATCGTGTCTTTGGCTGTCATAGCTGGTTCCGCAAGCTTTAAGTCTTGTGAGCCCAGTTAGAGACCAGAAGCATAGTCTTGCTGGTTGCCTCTGATGCACGAACACTAAGTTTGTCGAGATGTTCCATGCAGGCCCCTGCTGAAGAATCCAACGTCCCTTAGCCAAGATTCAAAGAGTGTCGGATTTTGCAAATCTGATGCCGCTCAGGTTCTCGGTGAACCAGCAAGACATGGCACCGCGTGTCCAGGTCCTTTGCCTTATCACGTACATGTGCAGGGATCGAAGTTAAAGATCTAGAGTAGAGTTTAAGGCCGAGTTGAAGGGTTTGGCGCAGATGATAGTGTTCATTCCTCGTACCGTCCCTGGGTTTAAGACCGCGGAAGGACGTAAGCCACATTATTCATTCATCTCCTGAACTACGAATAAATACGGCAAGGCTCGAACGAAGAAGCAACTTCCATGTGAATTATGGCTGGTTAGAATAATGTAACCGATGTTGCCCAAAACCCTATGTACTGTTTATATGAGGGTTCAAGGTAGGTCATAAGTGAGGTATTCGGAGCACAAGCCAGTACTATACCCAAATGAGCGTAGCCAGTAGACACGCAGTATGACAGCATAGGCTGCCGCGCCAGCCCTGTAGCACCTTATAAAAGACAGTCTTCGCCACGATCTCTGTCAGTGGGACGATTGAGCTAGATCACATAAAGTCTTTCCCGGCTGAGTTCTGAGGTGCTTCAGTTTGGAGATCGTCGGAGGGATCTAGAGTAAATACTGTGCTTTCCGTGCTGAGGTGACTTGAACTAAAATACTTTCAACCCTATCAGACCTCTCAACAGCCTTCTAGACAATGCTCTAAGACCCTTCCTAAACCCCTGCAAATGCGCCCAAAGCCCGGAACTTCAGTTACTTTCCTTCTCAGGACTCGTGCCCTAAGGATGTCCGTGCCATTTTGAACTCTTAGGGATGGGTAGGGTCGAAGACGAGCTTGCGGGCCAGACCCTACCCCCAGAGCCCCACCATATAGGTGGGGAGGGGGGTGGCGGGCGAGGGTGCTTCAAAATAGTTGGTGTAATCTTAGTACTGGACACTACTACACGTGTTGAAAATATACATGGATGCGTGGATGCCTGGACGGATGGACGGACGGACGGACGGAGGGATGGATGGATGGTTTGATGGGTGATGAGGGATGATTAGATGCTTGGATGCATGGATGCCGGGATGTCTGGATGCCTGGATGCATGGGTGGGTGGGTGGGTGGGTGGGTGGGAAGTGGGTGGCAGGATGGATGGATGGACGGACGGACGGACGGATGGATGGACGGAGGGATAGATGGAGGGAGGGAGGGACATTATGTGTGTATATGCATATATACATAAATATGTTTATACATGTATGTGTATATATATATATACACCATACATCTTAGAGCCTTTATATTGCAGCTATCTGTGTCTCAAAAGCCCGAGGTCTTTCCCAACGGCGAAGTGCAGCATGTAGGGGGCGCGGCGGCCCAGATCTGTGTATGAAGGGAGCTTTCGAAGTGCACGTTGAGGTTTAGGGACTAGGGTTTAGAAGGTTTAGGTTCTTGTTCGAGAGCGGGGAGGCGTCTACTTACTTGCGAAGTTTGCTATACATTGTCTAGAAAGTTTCCTTCTGTTCTGCGACTCCAATGTGACCTTGCATCCTGCTAAACCTCGGACTCGAGGCGCTACCCAAAGTCTCCGTAGTAGTTCCTTCTTGGGATTACCTTATAGGATTCTAAACATGAACCCCAAAAAGGAACTACTATTGAGCCTCTAGGTAAAGCTCAAAAGTTCTAAGCCACGTACCTATTATCGCACCTACAACTCCCGCAAGAAACCCTGTTCAAGCTCAAAAGAAGTCTTATATCTTTTCAGAAACCGAGACAGACACATATTGTAGAATACTTCGACAGCCCTGAGTCAAGCCCGTGTTCATTTTAACTTAGATCGGGATGCCGACCCTGGAAGCACCCGTCATACACGGTAGAACATAGCTTTTTTCACGATTTCGGGTTGGAGATTTCAGCTTAGATATATGGGTTCAGCAGGGTTTGTTTCTTTTGTTGGATTTTGCGCTTAGGCCTGTCGTTTCGAGGCGTAGTCCCTGAACCCTGCACTCCTAAACCTCCCTACATCTTAGAGTTTTGGGATTGTAGCTTCACAACATGATGTGCAACAGCCCTATAGTTTTCCCCTATAGTCTATAGCCCCTGAGACGAATCCACCCACAACCCTGGGTTTAGGGCTTAGGCTTATACCCAAAATGCGCAGCCGCTTTCAGCCGAGTTCGGACAAGAGAGCGCCAGCCAGCCCAATACCGCGTAATTGATGAATGCGCACCTTAAACCATACTGGTCTAAATTAATACACATACTATTTTGGGGTGCCTTTTCATAATTATAGCAAAATGGGCCCGAAACTAGTAAGGCCCCTTTTATACTTTGAAGTAGACTTTTGAATTCAAGGGTATTGGGCTCCCTTGGGGGCGGCTGCTCGAGTATGGTTCTTTGCGGGGGTCCTACATGGTAGTATATGGCAGCACATACGCTCCCGAAATCATAGCCCCACTGACATACCTAAGGAGCTAAGCTATTCCCTGCTCTTGTGTCGGGATCCCAAAAGGACCGCGCACGCAGAATCGCCCTCATGCTAAATCAGCTGAACGAATGGATCTGTGCTGCTTGCCGTTGCAGCCCTGAGTGCAACCCCTCGCAGATCTGTGGTCACGGCGATGATGCTGCTAGGTTGCCCAGGAACAACATGTCTCCCTCTTTCTTGTTTTTGGTTTTGTCAGGGCCGTTGTGGTGAAAAGGACGGGAAACGGGGAGTTGTACTATACTCAGCCCTAGCCCGACCCCGAAATCATACAAACGACCAGCCGCAAGATCTCCGTGTCTGCGTGCTACCTGGCAAGCAGGCGGAGTCAGCCGAGACAATCAACGTACCCGTGTCCGCGCTGAAAGTTCTGGAGCCAGGCAGGAGCCCGAGCAACATGTAGACACATGTATTGAAGGTAGGATCACCACAAACGGGGCTGTAGGTTTGAATTGTTGGTGTTCTTTTTGTTGCGGCGTTGTGGTCTGTAATCAGGTGCGTCTTCTTCCGATGATATCTACGACGAATTATGCGACGAAGCTGAGCTCTGGGCCGACCTGAGTGGATTTTGGTATCGACAGAAAGACAATCATTGTGTCGGAGAAATCTGCGAAGGCAGCTTGATTTGGCACGTACAGTGGAACTTACCGAAGGAAGTAACCAATCTGCAAGTGCTTTCGCCAGATACAATTACTCTTGGTATTGGAAATGAGGTTTTACTTGGCAAAGTCCAACGGCATGCGCAGACCGCAATTCACTGGAGTGACGGCGATGTTTGGCTGCGGAAGTGAGGCTTTCCCCGCCCGTGCACTTCTGTGCAGATGATGGTGTGAGCTGCCGAAGAGGCCAAACCTCGAGCAACTACCCAAGCCACTAGTTCTCTTAGTAATACTTGTGCAATCTTATTTTGGTGTTTCCTCATTACCTTTGAGAAGGTGCATAAAAAGGATACCCTCATTGTTTATCAGGGGCCTGGTGGCAAACCTCGGACCCACTGCAGATCGAACAAAGGCTTCTGAGTCTGTGGTGCTGTCCTGCTGCCGTTTTCAAGAAGTGCTGCTCCCGTTAGGGAGACTCCAGCACGCAAAGGTGCTTGAACCCTGCAGGCTCTAAACTGGCCCTAGACTCCCTAGACTCCATACTCCCACAGCCGGAAAGCCCACTCCCCGCGAGCTCCTGCTTTCATGTTCACCGTTGCACTACCGACCTTCTGCGAAGTATTTTGCCTTGAAGCTCCTGCGGCAGCTGGTGCGCAGTGGGAAAAAGGTGCTTCCGTGTGATGGGTCGAACTCGTGAAAAGCAGAACAGCCTCTGAAAGTTGCATGGATACCAAGCCTCAATGTACCTTGAGAAAACAGCAGCTATTTGTGTCGAAGCCTAGGATACACAATAAGAGCCCAAACATATCCCCAAAGTTCACACTAAATCAGTAAGGGCCCTACATCTTATGTAGAATTCGGCTCCTTACTGTGAAGAGCCCCTCATACGAAAGCCTCACTGCAGCCCTGATGAAAACCCTTTCTGCATCCCTGTAATAAAATCCTCTATAAGCTGGCCAACTGACAATGTAAGAATCAACCCAAATCCAACCAACCCTAAACCTTGAAAACCCCAAACCCTCTATGATTTAAAACCTTCTGTAAAATCCTTTCAACAACCTACTTATTTGCCCAACCAAGCAAAACCAAGGTGCCTCCAGCAGTGGGTGGCTTAGCCTCAGCGGCATTGCCTTTGCGCCGGCCACTGGTGGTCGCCGCATGCTGCCCTACCGGAACAGAGTCTCGTCTCGAAGTTGATGATTCGGGTTCTTTGGAGGCTTTTAGGGTTTAGGGTGTAGGGTTTAGGGTTCAGGGTTTAGGGTGCAGGGTGTCGGGTTTAGGGTTAGGGTGTAGCTTGAGGGGTTGGTTGGTTTCAGAAAGTTACGGCCAGTAGGAAGCCAGGTGTACAGCCTCGATTCACAACGATCGGTGCCGGGGTCTCTTTAGGATACCGTCTAGGCTATGAGGGCCGTCCCGTTCCACCCTCCCAGAGCTTACCATGTAAGGCTTAGGGATTACGGAGGTTCGTGCGAAGGTTTTTCAGGACCTGACCGATCGGAGACATCCGGGGCCCGGGGCGCAAAGATTCCAAAGCAAGGTTTGTGTGGCAGAGTCTGATAGATGCTAAATACATATGCTTTTATCTGATTCCGAAGCGTTTCATTTGTTTTGCAAAAATTCTGTGGGATTTAACTGCGCGGTTTCATGTCTCTGCAGCATATCACGGGGGTTCAAAGATGGGTGCTTTTGGAATTTAGGGTTTACGATTTAGGGTTGCATCGTTTGAGTCCGAAGTTTCGTGGGCCCGGAAGCGAACGGACAAAGCCGCAAATGAGTGCATCCTGTGCATCCTTTTCAAGAACCAACCTAAAGGTTTCAGGGGTTGGGGAAGTCCTTTCTCGATCTCGGTCTCCCTCTCTCTCTCTCTCTCTGTCTCTCTCTCTCTCTCTCTCTCTCCCCCCCCCCCGCCCTCCTTAACCCATCCACCCTCTACCTCAACGAGTCAGACCCTAACACAAACCCGCAAAACACTCCACATATAAAATTGGGGCACGCACGCTCTGTATGCAACCTCTACCACNCCCCCCGAAACCCTAAACCGCTAGAGGAACGGCTTCTGCATCCTGGAGGGCATGGTGTGGCAAGGCCTCGTCGTTTCAATGGGGTTTGAGGGTGTGGGGTTGGGGGGTTTAATTACACTAGAAGCCAGAAAGTTGGAACATCATTCTCCTCATGCCCTTAAGGTAAATTATAAGGGATCCTAGCACGAATCCTCCTGAAGCCATGTTCCAACTTTCTGGCTTCTACTATATAGAGTTCTGGAGTTAGGGGTTGCAACTATAGGGTTCTGTGACTAGGGGTTGCAATGATAGGGTTCTGGGGTTAGGGGTTGTAGTTACAGGGTGCTGGGATTAGGGGTTAGAATTTATAATTGATTATAGGGTTCTGGGGTTAGGGGGTATAATTATACGGTTCTGGGGTCAGGGGCTATAGTTATAGGGTTCTGGGGTTAGGGGTTTAGGATAACTGTGATCGCTTGCGGCGCGGTTGTTGAACCGAGGTCACACGATGTAGATACGATGACTTACACAACTCCCTTGATGCGTCCTCTGGTAATGAAGCCTAAAGAAAATGTCGTTATGATTCAGGGGCCTACCCACAGGCTCCATAGTAGTTCCTTTTTGGGGTTCATAACTGGTAATCCCAAAAAGGAACTACTATGGAGCCTATGGGTACAGAAGCCTTTTGAGACAGAGGGTCTCATCACCGACGGCCACTCAACACAGACAGGCATCCTTACAACAAAGCTTATGTGGGAAAGCACTCGCCAAAGGCCCTGGACCCCCTCCCCCAAACCCGAAACCCTAATCCCGCCCCAACCGACAAAAAGCCCTAACCCCAAAACTCAAAGTCTAAACACCGAAAAGCCAGCCCAGACGCCGCCAGGCGACTGGGATAGTAGCTTCGCTCTCCTTCCTGAAGGTTGCCGGCCCACTAAGAGGCTGCACCTCGGCTGTAAACCCTACAATCCAGAACCTTCAACCACACACCTCTAAACCCTAAACCCCTAAACCCTAAACCCCTAAGCCCTAAACCCCTAAGCCCTAAACCAGAACCTTCAAGCGTAGGAAGCCACGAAAAGTCTAACTCACCCGAAGAGGCCCGGTAGTGACCTGTTTTCCGTGCATACCCAGACAAGCTCACCGTAGCCATCACTACTTTAGACCCCTGGTAAAGGTAGCTCTACCTATAGGCTCCATAGTAGCTCCTTTTTGCGGTTCATCTTACGTAGAATTCTATAAGGTAATCCCAAAAAGGAACTACTATGGAGCCTATGGGTATCGGGGACAACAACAAAGGTGACCTGTTCGAACCTATACAAGTCACAAAGAAGCTCTGAAAATCCTCGTAAAGCCCTGTGTCTAGCCCCTCAACCCCAACTCCTAAACCGCTAACACGTAAGAAAGATCCAAAGGCCCTACCCATAGGCTCCATAGTAGTTCCTTTTTGGGATTACCTTATAGGATTCTAGTTATGAACCCCAAGAAGGAACTACTATGGAGCCTATGGGTAAATCCTAAAGCAAGGCTTCCCTGTCAGCCTCTGTAGCCTCAGGCTCTTCCACGCCAACAACCACGAAGGTTCATCTCGCGTGGATGTCGAGACAAGCCGCCCGGATAAGGGAGCAAGTTAGGGCCTACCTAGAGGCTCCATAGTAGTTCTTTTTTGGGGATCATATTTAGAATCCTCTAAGGTAATCCCAAAAAGGAACTACTATGGAGCCTATGGGTAGGGGTCAAAGAACTAACCCAAAGGGTCCAAACTCACTATATAGTAGAATGTAGGGTTTCTATATAAGTAACTATATAGGGTTCCCTTAGGGGTGCCATAAGGGTTCCTTTAAGGGATCCACAAGGGTTCTATAAGAACTATATACTAGGATGTAGGGTTTCTATATTAGGAATCACCATTATGATTTGGGGAAGTATTCCGCAGAACAGTACCTAGGACCCTTTGGGTAATGTTTACGATTCTAAGCGCGGTTGGTTGGTCCAGAGGCTTTGGGTTCGGGGTTTAAGCTAGTCGCTGCTGTTGCAATGTCGTCGTACGCGTATAGGCCTTTCTCTGTCTGGCCTGACCTAAAGGGTCCAAAGTGCCTATATAGTAGAATGTAGGGTTAAATAGGAATTACAATTATGATTTGGGGAGGTATATATCCCCCCATAACAGTACCTAGGACCCTTTTGGAACATGCTTGTCCTGGCAGGTGGCGGCGTGCTGTATGTGGCAGGCCCTACGAACAATCATTGGATGCCGCATGACATTGCAAATTAATTGCATCACAGGAGGGCTAATGTAAAACTATCTCAGGTGTGAAGTTGACTTGGGGAAGCATGCGCGCATTGCAGAAGGTTCGCAACCATGTTGGCGGTTTCCTGACACGCAGGATGCCATTGTTTTTTACTGCGGGGTCCTCAAAGCAGGGGTCCTACTTTGAGGGTTTAGAGTGGTGGTGCTTTTGCTTTGTTGTCCGGCCGCCGAGCTCTTTTGGATGGACATTTGTTGCCGATGGCTCAGACGACTTTCCTAGCCTGGACAACCTTGTTGGCAAACACGCTTGTTTTGTCGCAGTACCGTCGTTTCGCATTCGATGCAGGGGTTCTGCTGTTGTCTGCGGCTCGTTGGATGAAACTTCTGTCCGCTACAGTACAGCTTTGAGCCGTTAGCTGTGCAGTTTTGTTCATCCGCGCCCGCCTCCCCAAACTCAGTTTCCGTGTGCTGGTTGCTGGCGCGTTATTTTGTTTGGTCACGGACGCTCTCTCACTCACGGCCGTTGGGCTGCAGGCTTGATCGCGGGCTTGTGGCCGTGTCCTGCGGGGTTGGTGTGTTTTTTTGCTTTGCTCTTGGCGTCTTGTCGGTGATGTTTTGGCTCACGATCCATGACCCACCGCTCCGCCTGAGTTTGGGCGGCGGCACTGATGGCACGGCTTAGCTGTTGGAGTGGTGTGTTTACTTTGCTCTCGGCCTACGTGCGTGTTGGTCTGCACCGAATTTGCCGGAAGGTTGTGGAGCCGAGATACAGAGAACTAGAAGCAAAAAATCCGCACGCCGGCGGTCCGACAGCCAAAAATCGTCCAGGACCCAGGGGTGCCGGCCAGGAGCAAAATGGCCGCGGAACATGAAGTAGAACTTGAGTTGAAGGACAGTTAGGCTTGAGTTTCTGGACTCCCGTGAATAAATAGATTGCAACAAATGGCGGAGGTCTGAGCTCCAGCTTTTATCAAGTAGGGATTCAAAGGTCTTGTAGATATTATATGTGGTATTCTTGGGGTTTCATATGATTTCCTGCGAGGCGATAAGGATGACATGATCGTCAGTACCAGCGTTAAAAGGAGGGGACATAGCACTCTGCATAAGGGTCTTATGATGGCCGCCACTAGTGCCCTTATTACAGCAGGTTCCAATGTGTTTAGTCGAGCTGTTGTTGACTGTAGCCCATCCAAGGAGTGTATCGGGTATCGTCTTTGCTCCAGACACGGTTGGGCACATCGCTCTTCCTTTGGCAGGCCCGGTTCGGGGTTGGCACATTTTTCCGCAAGGGAAAAGGAAGCTAATCGTAGAGTTCTGTGTAGTAGAGCCGGTCAACTTCCAACTTAGTCGGTTAATACATTCCCTCTCGAGTTCAATGCGAAGCCCAACTTCATAATGTAGGGCTTACCATTTAGAGTCTAGAGTTTGCAAACTTAAGTTTAGCGACGGTGTCTGTGTGATGCGAATGTCGACCTGTGGACCGTCTGGGAAAGTGGGCGTAAGATTTTGTACTCTAGGGGCCTTAATAATTAGAATAGGGCTCCCTTGAAGGGCTGTATATGAATGATACTATAAGGGCTCTATGATATAGGGCCCTTAAAAATTAGAATAGTGTTTTGGGGCCCATTTTACTATAATTGTAACGAACCCCCAAAATAGTATAGGTAATTTTTTCAGGCCCCTGTAGTACGCATGCTTGGTTCCGGGGAAAATGGCCAACGCCCATAGGCTCCATGTGAGTTCCGTTTTGGGATTACGTTTTCGGATTGAAAATATGAACTCCCAAAAGGAACTACTCTGGAGCCGCTAGGTCAGCATTATCACTGTGGGCATGACTCAGTTTTTTGTTTCACGATTCTGGTTTTGCAATTGCAAACAGCTGGTCAAAAGAGAGCACGCTTGCAAAGCAAGTAACTACATTGGCCAAGGACTGGGTTGGTAAGGAAACGTCACAGGTCACACCAATCAAACATCGAGCACTATGTCGGTATTCCTTCCCTAAACAACCTCCCGTTTGTTTGGGTTCCTCTTCCCAACCGTACACCCCAAAAAAGCTTCAAAGAGATCAGCTTTGTATTGCTGACATACTCATCGTGGAAACCAGGCAGGGATCCGAAAGAGAACTCTCCGTATGACGCATCAACCGTCGAACCAGGTCGCTGGAGGAAGCTTCCCTTCGGACTTGGGGTTTAGGGTGTGGGGTTAGGTTTCCGTGCCCGTGATGAATTTGAAAGCCTTGGGGGTAACATCAAGATCCCAGTGTAACCTTATTGCAGGAAGACGCAACTTCCCTGCCTTCTAGTACGAAGAGGTTTCAAAATTGCGATACCTTGGATATTCCTGATTAAGAGAAGCGGGTTATGTAATACCGACACCTTAGATATTCCTAGAGTTATGTAATACCGATACCTTAGATATTCCTGATTAAGAGTTATGTAATACCGACACCTTAGATATTCCTGATTAAGAGTTATGTCATCAAAGGGTTACTTCCGAATCATCCTGGGTCCCTTGGGCCTCCTCGAAAGACCATCCAAAGCTCTAGGCCGCTGCTGCTCGCAATCCGTGACCTCAGTATACCTAGAGGCTCATACCCTACCCCTTTTTTAGGATACCTAGCTCTATGGTTAGGATCTGTTATCTGAAAAGTAGGCACCCTGAAAAAGGGGTAGGGTATGAGCCTATACAGGTATAGCATGTTCTTTCGAAGGGGCAAGATTTACGTGTCTTAAGTCTTGAGGTATGAAAGAAGCTATAAACCCTAAGTTCAAAATCCTGTGACCCTGAACTCCTAACCGCTAGAACTTAAACCTACAGCCCGGAACGCTACTGTAAGCCTTCCCTCCCGGATACCTCCGCCCCGCACCAAGACCCGTTCTTATAGAGTTTGCCTTGGGGGGAGGTTGGGTTTCTGTCACGGCATGGTTATTGTGTAGAAGACCAGTGAGTAGGGCTTTTCGTTGTACTAGGGGTTTTGCGATATCCGGACACCTAAAATCGTAAATTCGACATCCTAAACCCTGTAACCCGGATGCCCTAAGCCCTGCAACCCGCATTACCCTTATCATTCCGTGAGCGAAACGCGAAAAGGAAGCCAGAAAAGTCGCGACGGTAAGGTGCCTGGGTCGGCTATGGCGGCGCGTACGAGTCCCCCGACTACACTGCCGCTGTTCTGCAGATAAGGGCTTCATAATCTGGGCTTTGGAGTACCATACTTTCTTTCTTAAAGGAACCATTATGAAATAAAAGTTTATGCTTTTGTCTCCCTGGTTACTTAAAAGCCCAGTAAGAGTGTTTTATGTTTTGCAGGGGCTTCTCAGCGGTGTTATGAGGGTTTTACAAGGGTTGTGTAGGGTGCAAAATCGGCGCCTGAATAAGTAAATACGGCCCTGCGGCCTCTGCGGTATTCTGTATTCTAGTAGAAGATAGCAGAAGGTATGTTAGGGACCATATGCGGACACTATTGCCAGCTGTTCAAACCGGCATATAAAACATTGTAGAGTTGAGAGCCCAATACTAGCTAGATGAAGGAATCTGCTGTAGATGATGGTAAAGCAGCCAAGAGTTCAAGGTCTCCTGTAGTTCAATATACTTCTGAGATCCTCATAACGACCCCTACCTAGAGGCTCATACCCTACGCCTTTTTTAGGGCGCCTACTTTCAAAAGATAACAGATCCTAACCATAAGACTAGGTATCCTAAAAAGGGCTAGGGTATGAGCCTCTATAGGTATGAAGCCAGGAGCCCCTAAACCGTTCACGGCTTCCGAAGGCGCTACGAACGCGGAAGATCTTCGCTTAAATCTGCAGCTTGAGACCCCCCTACCTTGAACTACCTTTGGCCCCCCCAAAACGACCTTTTTAAGAAATTATATATAGAAACCATCATAAGGAACCCTAAAAAGGTAGGTTTTTCCGGCCACAGGTACCACGTAGATAGTGAACGGGGGAACTTTAAACTTTTTGGCCTTATATATGAGCTCTACCACTTAGAAAGATTGAACTCTTGTGGCCCGGCTGTTGAAGAAGAGAGACCATAGCCTACTATTGTGAAGGCTCATCCTCGAACGCCTAATATAGGATTTACAGGGACGCTCACACAAAGTGTAGGTTTCGGCAGGTAAAGATAGACCCAAAACCCCGCATCGAGGCCCTGTATTTCGAATTTGTGGAGTTTCCCCTGAACCTACCTATAGTCTCCATTGTAGTTCCTTTTGGGGGTCACCTTTTTAGGATCCTTAATATAAAACTGGTTAAACCAAAAAAAGGAACTACAATGGAGACTACAGGTACTAACCCAAAAGTCGGAGTAATTCAGCGGCAAAATCGTGCTCTCGGGGTCCCATACCTTACTATGCGTGGCCGGAGTCAGTCTCGGGTCCAGGGAGGATTTTTCCAGGGCTCATACTTTGACGGCTTTACGGTCTTAGGGTTAAGGGCTTTAGGGCTTAGGGCTTAGGGTTTACGCGTCTGGTTTAGTAGTGCTGTAAAAAGGTATTTTGGGCGTCCGATTCATCATCGCCGCTCCCTCCTTGCAGTAGTTGTGATGTTGCTCGTGGTGGTGGTGGTGGTGGTAGCGCAAGCGGTACTAGTGACTACCTGACTGTAAGACAGACCCCTGCGATAAAGCCTGAGCAAGCTAACCTGAAAACCTTGCATGGGAGCAGTGCAAGGCTAACTAATTTGGTGGTTAAGCTACTATTTCGTCAAGAACCCTCTACCCTCAAGGCCCTACAGTATAGCCCTATAGATACCAAACCTCAGGTTCGCGTCCCGACCCATCAAGACGGTAGTTTACGCCCTGGTATTTCTAGGGGCTACCCATAGCAACATGATCCCATGCCATAAACCCTCAACCAATATGCAAATACATGGGTAGTTGTGTCCTTTTTGGGTACATTAAATGGTGCCGTATGATAATAATGACCCAAAAAGGGACCCTAATTTTGCCAACCACCCACATAGACAGCTAGGGTTAACCTCTGTAAGACCCGAGGTCCGCAACGGCATTTGCTCCGTTGAAGGACTGATCTATGGAGGCCCCGGCCGGAACGAAGGTTTTAGGGCTTCTGTATAGCTGGGTGCTCCTTAGGAATCAGAATTCACCCTTGATTTTTGCATCAACTCAAGGATACGTTACACATAGTTTCCGAGCAGTGCGGCACATACTATGGGGTTAGCAAATAATTATTAGGAGTAAGGATCAACGGGCTAGGGTGGGAGTGCGACGCGCCGCCGATAGCGTGCCCCGGACGCAGCTCGCGCTGTGCTTCGGTGCGCTCATGTCTTCGCATGTACACAGGATCCGCTGGAAACCGCCCTCCTGAGAGCCAAATTCGTCGCATGTGTTGATGCATGGAGCACCTTTGGGCTTGTCTGGGAAAGCTGTCGGCAGATAGAGGGAAGCATTTGAAGCATGAGCGGTCTTGAATCCGCGGTCCTAAATCCGTTAGTCTTCGAGGGAAGCATTGTGATAGTGCTTCTGAATCCCGATAGTACTCGAGCCGAATGGTATCCCCTGGTTTCGGAGGACTCCTGGGTGTCCTGCTGGTCGTGGTCGTCGTAGTGGTCCTGCTGACCGTGGTCGTGGTGGTTGTCTTGGTTGTAGTACTCGTCGTTGTCATGTTCGTCGTGTTGCTCTATCACTGTACGGGTCTACTGCGGGGCTTTGGATAGCACCTGCAGTGTGTCTTAAGATGTCCGGGTTTGGGCGTTCGGAGCCTGAGGCTTTGGATTCAGGGTTTAGGGTTTGGAAAAGCCCTAAGCCCTGAACCTACGCCCTAAGCTGTTTTTGGTTGACTCCAGGCGAATGGGGTCACTTGGCAACGCTTCCAGAAGACTGTCGTCCTGCTGATGGTGCATTGATCTTCACCGTGAACAACCACGCGAAGAGCCTCTTCTTTGAGGTTTTCGGGGTTGACTTACTAGGGTTCTTCCATGTATGTAGACTTGAGCTTCGCGACTTACTATGTAGTAAGCCCTACAGTGTATCAAAATGCTCACTCTGCCCGCACATCGTCAGTACAACCGCGTCTGCGATGATGAGGATCAAGATGTTGATACTCCCCAAACCCCTTCACCAAGCCAAAACCCCTAAGCCCTAAACCCAACTGTAAGCCCTAAAGTAAAGCCTAAACCCCTCGCCAAGAAGCCCTACCTAGACCTTCGCACACCTCAAAAGCTACAACCTTATATACGCCAAGAAGCAACAGTTTCCCAAAGGGTCCAAAGTAACTATATAGGTTCCCTTAGGGGTGCCATAAGGGTTCCTTTAAGGGATCCATAAGGGTTCTATAAGAACTATATAGTAGGATGTAGTGTTTCTATATTAGGAATTACTATTCTGATTTGGGGAAGTATTCCCCATAACAGTACCTAGGACCCTTTGGGTTTGTATTCAGAAGCGACCATATACGGACCCATCCACCAACCCACCCACTCCCACTCCGACTACCCCACCAATCCATCCTCCCAACCCTGACCCCATCACAAATTCAAATCAACCACACAAACCCACNTTTTATTTAGAGATTTCTATTTTTGTTTGGGGAAGTGTTCCCCCTAACAGTACCTTGGACCCTTTTGGTTTTTTTTCAGAAGCGACCATTTACGGCCCCCCCCCCCCCCGCCCCCCAGAAAACAGAGAGTTCTTTCCTGATTCCCAGTCCAGAATGGGTCAACATGAAATCCCACAGCCCAGCCTAACAAGTCTGTCTGGTGCTTAGTAGGGAATGGGGGAATGGATCCCTGTAGTAAGTCCCTATATAATCCCCAATAATAGTCTCCATAGTCCATTCCCCATTCCCTACTAAGCACCAGGGAGAAGTAGCACCTCGACGCACCACCCTGAACCTCAACGCCTAACAGCCCGAACTTCAGAAGCCTGCACCCTCACATCTGACGGCTTTGCAAGAGGCTGCGCCTTAAACCAACGCCTTGGCTTGCACCCTATCAACCATATGAAATGCAATAGCACAATCGTAGAGCATGGAAGTGCCAGAGCAGCAATGATCGTAAGAAGGACAGTGCTAGTCTTCGCAGTAGCAATACGAATCATGCTGGTACAAAATACCGTTATGATAGGCAACCAGCGATAATGATCGTGATGATAATGGAAAGGGAGGGCAGTTCATGGCTGAAAGCCAGTAAGGCCTGCGCGAGTCAATGTGGAGTCGAACGGGGAGATCAGGTGGGTAGCCGGAGGCAGACGGGCTTAGAGGGTTTTCGGTTTAGGATGCAGGGTTATGGGTCACGGGTTTAGGGCTTTGGATTTAAGATATATAGATATTGAGGGTTATAGCAGGGGGCTTATATGTGGCTCCCAGGGCATTGAGAGTATACCTCGAAGCAGGGTATTATATACGACATTTACAGCTCGCTAATGCAGTGCAGCATAGTTGAGGGATCCTGGGCTTGTTGGGAAATGGAGAGTTTTTGGTTACAAGGTTGAGAGGTGTTTTGGGGGACTATATTTCTTTGGTTATGGTTGAAAGTTTTTAATTATAAGGTTGACAAGGGTTGTGGGGATCACCGAGTCTTCATTAAGGTTGAGCAGTCTTGCAGGGATCGAAGGCTTCGGAGAGGGTGGCGAAGTATTTGGGCTGCATGAAGGGTGTATAAGAGTTGTGGGATCAGGGCAGCTAGTACTGGTAAGCAGGTTCTGTTTAACATAGTCATTTGGGCTGTATTAAAGGTCGTATAAGTATAAGACCCGTGGGCTCCAGGCACCTATAGCAAGTAGGGTCTCTATAGAATTACATGCAAGTACTCCGGTTGAGAGACACAGCAATTGTCTCCTGAGTTGTACGCCTCCTGACGTAGAACATGCTCGCTGCCTGTATACCCAAGGTTCCGTGCTTAAGTACGGGAACTGTAGTGTCGATGCGTTACATTGGGTTATGTTTGGGCATTTCGTTGGTTTGTTACACAGCCTGTGCGCGTCTGGGTTAGCATGTGTTCAGTGACCTGGAGTACGACCGGAGCCACCAGAATTCGAGGAGTAAAGCGCGCTGTTTTTGAGATAGGGTGTTCCTTGCTCAGGGCTTGAGACGGAAGCTGTGAAGCTCCGATGTTCTTGCGACACCTGACCCGTACACTCTTGCCTGCTGTTGTTGAAGCCCCAATAGACCAAGCAGACATTGACATAGGTATCGTACGTGTGAGGTACGAGGACCCTTGTAAGAGGGATCCCAGAGACCGTGAACGGTCTGAAAAGCCCCTAAATACTACAAAGCTCTTGCCTTCTCGGCTCTTGTTTTCAGCTTTAACTCACACCCCTAAATCCTATGACCATTTAAAAGGCCTACAGTACTACATCATACCAAATTCCTCATGGACGCAAAGCAACCCCTAAGAGAAGCCTCCGAACAACTGCCAATATTATCGATCTGCTTCGCAGGCAATAATCATCACTTTATCAGCCTAAGCGGGATCGTCTTCTCGCCAACTGCTGTTGGCTACGCCATTCCACTGGAGAGACTGGGCTGGTGTCGGCATCAGGGTTCAGAGGCTTTGGGTTTAGGGTTTATTTTAATTTTCTTATATGACCCCTTGCAAAGGTAGGTTCTTTAGGGTCTAGGTAGGTACTATACTAGAATATATCAAAGCCAGTGTTTCGACTCGTCCTGCAAGGCATGGCGGGGGTATTCCAGCTACAGTACATTCCTTAAGACCCAAGAAAAAAGCCAGAAGCGAGCCCCTTCACTACCTGTCACCCCAAATCTACAGGCCTGCATTGCCCAGACCGCCGAGAGTCTGAGAGGACTCACACCAACTAGAGCCCCCCCCAAAAGGCTTATCTTGACCTGTAGAAGGGTAGGACACCGCTTTGGGGATTTTAGTTTGGGGGATCCTCGAGAGGGTCTGGTATTGGTAGCTTCATGCACACCGGTGCCATTGAGTAGATGCTACCAGTTTATGGTGGTTAAGGCTTTGCGGCTTCGGGGTTAGGATTTAGGGCTACTGTTCCTTAGTATAATGAGCATATTCCAGTGACTTTGAGCCGCCTAGATTAACGCTGCCGACATTTTTAACGGTTGGGGTTAAGGGTCCCTCAGGGTCCATGTAGCCAAATCGTATATGCTTTGGCCCCAAAGCACCCATATAGGGAGTCTTTTTCGGCCAAAGTATATACTATTTGGGCACATGGACCCTTACGGGGTTTGTGATCGAGCCAAGGAATGGTTGGAGCAACTACGGCAAGGGATATGCCCCCGCGAAGTATCGCGTGGTAAACGGCATCTGCTTCCTTGAGGGCTTGATCAGCAAAGGCGCTTCAACATAGAGCCGCATACTCCTGCATTGCATTCGAACCGCACAGGGTGCCCTTATACAAGGGGCTTGTCTACAGGTCCTACAAAGCTGACGATCATCTGGGACACGGCCCCTGCCACCCAAAGTCTTGCATCCGCCACCACACTCGTGCTCAGGCCTCTATGGCAGTCGAACCCGGCGGGGACCCTTAACCACCCCAAGGCTTTAATCAGGCAAGCCTTCGGTGCCTGCGCTTCGGGCCAGTACTATTGACTGAATGGGGCTTTCAGGGTTTCGGGGATATAGGAAGGCTCACCGCGAAACCACGAGACTCCACAACCATTCAAGTAAGCAGCGGCAAATTTCTTTTAAGATTACCAAACCAGCCTTAATGATATATGCAAGCACGTATATTCCTTAGTTGTCGACTTGCAGATTGTTGCAAGTGCCTTTACAACCAATACACATCCCTGCACAAAAGCCCACAGAACCTCCAAGCTCATGAAACCCTATAGAAAGAGCCTCCTTACAGAACCCACACATGACATAGAGATGCCCTGAACCCCAAACGGCCCTAAACCCAAACCCTAAACCTGAAAGAAGCCCTCAACAGAAAACCCTAAACCATAAAGCAGCCCTCACCCTAAACCCTAAGGACAAAAGAAACCCTAAACCTCAAACCTTGAAAGCAGGTGGTCAGGCGATAATGGTGGACAAAAATGCTTCTAAACCTTACAGGAGCCTTCAACCCTAAACCCTATAAGCCAAAAACGAGGCCCTATAACACACCCAAAACCCTAAGGAAGCCCCATTTCCGAGAGCAGGTTCGGCGACGCACGCGGCGACCTTGCCCTCGGACTGTCGCCCGAAGAAGACGCTGGCATCTCGGCTTCTTAAAGGGCCCTTTCAAAATCGGTCTATTTGGGTTCGATAAGAGTTCTAATTACAAGGGAGGTTCAGGGTCTTCTTAAAGTGTCATGGGACTTACAAGTTAACTGCAACCACGAAACATCTTACTACATAATTCTGCCTGCTCGGTCAAAAGAGACTCCCGGTGTGGTTCTCTATGGCTATGAATTAAGACACTTGGAGTGAATGCTACGGCTGATGGACAAAATCCTGCATGACCCTAAGGACCCTAAACTATGGGAATTATGGTATATTCCTTATAATGGGTAATGCAGGATTTTGTCCATCAACCGTATCATTAATTTCCAAGCTCGACATTGAGGTACGGACCATACGGTCGAGGGTTGCGTACAATCTCAAGACGGGTTAGGGTTTAGGTCTACTTCATAGCTGAGGGCACGCCATGTACTTATTTGTAGATGCCTCGAACAAGCGAAGTAGCAATGTACCTTTGCATGAACCTTAAACCTCAAACGAACGTTGCGTGATAAGTACTAGAACTCCATAGAGCTCCTCAACATAAGCTGCCAAGCAAGAGCGACGAACATCCGCCTAAGGTTTTCGACTCCAACAAGCAGGATAATATTGACCGGGTGGACGTGGACGTGAACGGTGCGGTCATGTTCTTTGATCTGATTCTCGGCTCGAGTTGCCAAACAACACCAGATATGTATGTGCGTGTATGTATATATGTTTATATATATATTTATATATTTCAAAGGTACTTCTCTGCGATATACCCAGTTCGTCAATCACTCATTCGTCTATTTATATATTTATCTTGGCTTTACCCTAGAAGTCGTAAGAAGGCAAATCCTTCATTACAAAGCACAACCTACACCCTACAGTGGCTTGACCCAGATGGGAGTTTCCGAAAATAGGGGACCCTAATATAGTACCCTAAATATTAGGATAATTATTATAAGGACCCCAAAAGAAGGTACCCCGAATTTTCGGAAACTCCCATTTAAGCAGTACTCCCCAAAATCTGGAGGGCTCCTGAATACTGCAGACCCCTGATTCCTAAACCCGCCCACTAAAACAGGATGGTGGGGTTTAGGGTTTAGGGTAGGGTTGCTACATAATGGTAGGTCCCTTGAAAGAAAGGAGGTTTCATGAATCAAAATGCAGTTTGCTGACTGCTGGGGCACTGGTTTTCCAAAACCCAAAGACTCTGAAAGATGCCCTGTAAGACCCAGTGAAACAAGCAGCCTCATTTAGGTTTTAGGGTTTAGGGTTTAGGGGTTTAGGGTTTACAACTGCTTTAAGATGAAGGTGTGTGAGAGTGTACTTGCACTTCTCTAGTCTAGAGAGAAGTGACCACACTGCCACATCTAGGAGGGACATCCGATTGTTATCAGATTTTGGCTTTCGTAGGTCAGCAAACATAGGCTCTGTTCTGCTCTTGAAGCCTGACACTCGAAAGCTTACCGTACGTGCACAGGAACAGTGTAGGCAGCTTAACTACCATAGCCTTTTTTTGTTGGCTCTTGTTACGAACCGCAATGTAGAATCTATAGTGACCCTACAAAACAAGTATCATCGTACGCGTTTATGGCGGACTATTCAGGAGGATACTCTTTCTAATCCAGAGCTTTAGATTAAACCCCCCCGCAACCAGGAACCCCGGTGGGTGGGCAAGCCTCTCCGGTGTGCTCTTCGATGTCGAGTCGCTTGGATGCTTTTTGGGTGCTCACAGACTCCAACAATACATAATTAAGCCATACGTTTCAATTGTAGACGAAACATTCGTAAACATGTACGACGCAGTCCTTAAGCAAGAACTTTGGAGGCTTCCATTGCATTTTAGAGGGTATACAATCTGCCGTACAAAAGTCACGGGGTCACAGGCGGTTTCTGTCGTAATCTGGTTTCGGTGTCTGAGGGCGGCTCCAGGGTTGAACTTTGAGGGAGATGTCAGAGTTTCATCTCGCAAGTCTTTAGGGTTTAGGGCTTTGGGGTTCAGGGTTTTAGGGTTAAGGGTTTTAGGGTTCGGGGTTTTAGGGTTTAGGGTATAGGGACCCAGAATGGCCGGTAGGCGTAGCCTCCAAAACTTAGGGACCCGGAATGGCCACAGCTTGGAAAGGATTTACTTGCACGTGTGATTTCGGAATGTGTTGCTTGTGCTAGTCTGGGAGGGTTTACCTACGATGTACCTAGAGGCTCCATAGTCGTTCCCTTGTGGGGTTCATATTTAGAATCCTATAAGGTAATCCCGAAAAGGAACTACTATGGAAACTATGGGTAGGGCACCTCGAAACCTCATCAAACCAACTGTGTTCCCTTCCACCGGCACGGCAGGTGGGTTTTAGTTAGGGTTAGGGTGTTTGTCAGCTGGATCTCAGTCTCATCCTGTTAGCAGCACGAGATGTAGGCTTCAGTTTAAAGTGCATGCTTTGAGTTTTTTGAGTGTATACATATGCACAAGAATTCACATCCACCCCTTTTTATATGTGAAATGATATGACATACATATATGGGAGTTTCCGAAAATAGGGGACCCTAATATAGTACCCTAACTAGTAGGATCCTTATTATAAGGACTCCAATACAAGGTACCCCTAATTTTCGGAAACTCCCATATGGCTTTTGCAGTCATGAATCACCCTAAACCCGAAACCATGAACCCTAAACCCTAAACCATGAACCCTAAACCCTAAACCCTAAGCCATGAACCCTAAACCCTAAACCCTAAGCCATGAACCCTAAACCCTAAACCATGAACCCTAGAAGGCCCTCAAACCCTAAGATGCTCAGGTAAACTCTGAGCGTCAGAGACCGCTGATCAGCGCAGAGGCTTAAGAGGATCTTATTTACTAATATTTTTCAACAGCCTTAAAAGCCCTACCTAGTTAAGGAGTGTTGCGTTCCTTCGTTCTCGTCTTCACCGAAAGCTTCGCGGAAAAGCCTCACTTGCAGTTGGTTGCTGTTCATTTGTGATCAGTGTTTCATCGGCATCGCCCAGTACCGTTAGCTCCAAAGCATACGGCTGATGGACAAAATCCTGCATGACCTTAAGGACCCTAAACTATGGGAATTATGGTATATTCCTTATAATGGGTAATGCAGGATTTTGTCCATCAGCCGTAGGACCCCGTCAGTGTATACCAACCCTTTCGAGCGGAGCCATAGCATGACAGGCCCCACGAGAAATAACCTGGCATTATAGGGCATTTTGATTACGCTATGTTCTAGTAATTTTAGTACATTGACTATATATCTATACATATATATATACACATACATACATGCGTATGTATATGTTTGTTTTCAATATTTTGTTTCATTATGTCATATTGAAACTCACTTGTAGCATTCTGTCCAGACGGTTCTCTCATTCGGGGTTGAGGCGCGGATCAGGCCCCGAGATCCCAAGACCCGGCGAATGAGAACTATTCTGTGAATTGTAGTTTAAGCTTAAGTTTAGGGTTTAAGTTTAGGGTTTGAGTTTAGGGTTTAAGTTTAGGTTTAGGGTTTAAGTTTAGGATTTAAGTTTAGGGTTTGAGTTTAGGGTTTGGGAAAGTTTAGGGTTTAGGCGGGCCCCGACCATGATTTGAGGTCTATGCCTGACTTGAGGGCTAGTGGGGTGGTGTTTGGGCAGGAGAGCTCTTGTGCATGTTTCGGTCTTTGTCTTCCCTAAACCCTTACCTGGACCCCAAAGTAAGTATGTAGAATATTTGCCTTTTATAGGTTTTGGGCCATTATTCTACCTACTTTGGGGGGTCTAGGTAACCCTAAACCCTAAACCCCAAATAGTTTGCATGGTACAGGGGGAGCAGGGTTTGAGGGGTAAGGCTTCCAAGTCCATGATAGGGTATCCAGAAGGAAAATAGGCTGCAATTCCTTACCTTTGGTTTGTAGGGAATGGAGGAATGGGGTACAATTATAGCTACTATTACTACCATTCTTCCATTCCCTACTAACCAAAGGTAGGATTCGGGGTCCATAGGACTCCGTTTTCTCTTGGAGGGGTCCTTGAAAGAAGGGCCCTGTGGTTTTCTTGGCGGGTGGTCCTGATAAGAGGGATCCTTCATTTCGGGTTTCCCTTTTGGGTCTCGTGCCTTTTGTTGAGGCTCCCATCCCGAAGGCTTCATGTACCCATACTGCTGATGGACAAAATCCTGCATTTCCCATTATAAGGAATATACCGTAATTCCCATAGTTTAGAGTCCTTAAGGTCATGCAGGATTTTGTCCATCAGCAGTATAGTATATACTTTACACCTATATAGAGACCCCTGTGAGGCTTAAGTACATACTATAAAGGTGCATGGAGCCTTTGGGCATGTGATGCATCCGTCCCGCAGCCGGCATTGAAGCTTTTCGCTAGACTCTGCCAGCTTTAAGCCTTCCACCCCTCGTGACTGGGTCTGAATAGGGTTTTGGGGCGCATTATACTCCCAAAGGGTCCTAGGTACTGTTATGGGGAATACTTCCCCAACTCATAATAGTAATTCCTAATATAGAAACCCTACATTCTACTATGTAGTGACTTTGGACCCTTTGGGACTATCATTATACCCTAGTACTAGAGTAGATAACCTTTAACCTTTTGGGGGTAGTTTAATCCCTATATAATCCTTATATTATGAAAAAGGTTAACCTTTGGTTCCCCATGATACCCGACAAGTAGGATACTATAATTGTAACAAGGAGCCCCCCCCCCTCATCGTATTGGTAATTATTAAGGCCCCTATATTAGAACCTTTGCGGGGCCGTTCTTGACAGGACTTTCGGGTTTTAGGTGCCTGTTTCCTAAAGGTCCATGTGTCCAAATAGTATATACATATATATATATATATATACGCTGGCTATGAAGTGGGTCCTATACCGATACTTTGCAGTCAAAGTATACACTATTTGGGTACATGGACTGAGGTGCATACAGTTTAGGGCCGTCGTGTATTCTGTCAGAGACTCAAATGCTGATAATGGCTCCTAATCATCCAAGAACCCTCAAGCCCAATGTCTAAACCCTCAACCCAGATCCATAGACTGCAAAACCCCATCTCCCTTGGCCTCCACACCCATTTGGGAGGTGTATAAGAGAGAACATCAGTATAATATAGGGTCCTTAACAGGGTTTTGGGCCCATTCTACTTTAGTCAGAATAAGGAGCGTCCAAAATAGTATTGGTAATTCTTTAGGCTCCTATATTATGCTGTTTTTGAGCAAAACACGGCCTCCAAGACCTTTCAAGGTGAGCAATGAAGCAGACCGTCGCAGCCGTTCTCCTGGCCTCTGCCCGCGGCATCGTCATCCACGCCCCTGCAGGTGACAGCAGACAAAAAGTCACAATGCCAAAAAATAAGACCCAAATTCTAAACTCGAAGCCTCCGAACCGGCCCCTAAACCACTTAATCGCAAGACAATCGGTTTAGTTGGATCCTTTTCCCCTCAAGCACAATAGCCATGCGTTGATTGGCTTCAGGGGCTTGGACTTTGGGTGAGTCTACGCCCCCAAACAATAAATCCTAAAACTCTGGACGCTAAGCTCCTCTCAATCTGTAAAATCTTCTCACGAATCCCGTGAAACATGCCCCCCCAACGCTTCACTTATGGCAGCTTTGCTGAATTCCATCAAGCCCATGCAAAATGTAAACTCATATGGGACAGGGGCCTGAACAAGTAGCAAGATTATCCCCTTAATTATAGTCCCTCTACACTGTTAAATGAGAATGTTCCCCAAGACTCTGTTGCAGCGGACCAAAGCCTTACAGGGCACCTTTGACCCCCAAACACCCTCATTGTGGAACCCATCGAGGGATTGAAGCTACTGTTCAGGTTTCAGGGTGAGTATAGGGCTCGGAATGGCTAGCAAAAGTTTCCCGTATAGCCCATATTATATGTAGCCCTTATCATATTCACAGCAGAATGTACACCGAAAGCCTGCTTCTAGTTGTTGATTATTGATTAAGGCCCTACACCCATAAAGCCCTTGCAGTAACCATTCGAAGATCCCTTGTAGGAACCTTTATAGGAATCCATATAGTAATCCTTGTAGGCACCTTCACTACAGGGAACCGGAGCATTTATAGGAGCCCTTGTTATAGTAACCCTAACAGTAAACCTCTATAGACCTTGATGGTATCCCTTGTAGGAACCATAGGAGCCTTTATAGTAGACCCTTATAGGAACCCTTATGGTTACCCTAAGAGTACAGTAGAAGCCAGACAGTTGGAACATCGATATCCTCATGTCCCTGAAGTAAAGTTTCAAAGTATGGGGAATCCTAGCACTAATCACCCTTAATCCATGTTCCAACTTTCTGGAGTTCACTGTACTACTACTACTACTACGACTACTACTACTGTAGACCCCTTGAGGATCCAACTTCGAGTTCGGGAGCCCAAAGTGCCCTTGCGTCGGCGTCGCGGGCCTGGACGGAACCACGGAGGTCAAGGTGTCGAAGTGCCAAGGCAGCAAAATAGGAGTTGCCAAAAGTAGGGGAGCCTAATATTACCCCAAATAGTAGGATCCTTATTAAAAGGACCCCAAAATACGATACCCCTAATTTTCGGCAAATAGAGTGTCTGAACTGCCTGACGTCATGGGTTGCAAGATGAGGGAGTCCATCGTGCAGGGCTTGCCTGAACCACCCCGAAACCCTATACTTTAGGGTTTAGGGTTCCCTATACAGCAAGCCCCATAAAGTTGGAAACCGGATAAAGGTCAAATAGTGCTGGGATTCCTTACACATTACTCTTACGGATTGAGGCTATTGGGTGTCCAACTTTTCGGCTTCTACTGTAGACCTCAAGCCTCCGGAAACCCGATACGGCTCTGTTAACGAAAGGCTTGCCCTAAGGGTTACCCTGGGGCTCCAAATGGCCCAAAGTAGGTATACTATTTACAGACTTTCGACCCCAAAGTAGGTACTATTTGCATACTTGGAGCCCTAGGGTTACAAAAGGGTGCAAGAGAGGGGCCCGAAGAGCTAAGGGTGTAGTACAGGGGCCTGAAGAGCTGGAATAGGGTTTTGGGCATATGATACTAATTATACTACACTTATATAGCTTGATTATACTAATTGTACTACACTTATATAGCTTGATTATACTAATTATACTACACTTATATAGCTTGATTTTGAGATGCGTATGTTAGTGTGGTCTCGAAGTGAAGGATCCATAGCCACATGTAAGATTAATGCAGTGCTTCGTCTTCAACCCCCTATGGGCCATGCAACTCAGTATGCGCTGTATGCTTGGGCCTGTCTAAGTCCGCATCCCAAGCCTGGTTGAGCTATTTGCTTCGCTTTGCTTATTCCCCTTACCGGGTGGCTAAGGTTTCAGAACGCTTGCGAATTACGTGCCCAAGTATCACCCTAATACCCTGCTTGTCTCGACGGTCCCTGTTGAGCTCGAGTAGCAATAGGAAGAATAGATCCTTATCACAAGGGGGGCCGGGCTACCTAGCCATAGCCCGATTCCGAATACGTTATGGAACCAACTAAACAAGCCTATAGAAAGCAAAGGAACATGACGGCAGACTTCCCTGCCGACTTCGGTGCACGCTGCGCTGCATGGGCACTTGGGCGAAGAAAGACGACTCCGACATTCCGCAACTGTTGCGTAGACCATAAACCATAAACCTTAGTAAGAGTCCCTCGAAAATGTACGTACGGTGTGTCCCTTAAATAGCTGAGCAATGCAAGGCACCTGCAAGGGACACCTATCAGGAAAAGCAGGCGAAATTGAAATCTCTCTCTCTCTCTGTTGTTTATGCAACTAGTCCTGCCTCTTTGTCAGTTTGTTCACGTTTCTTTCTGTCCGTGGGTTGGTCGTGGATTTGTGAATGAAACGGGGGAACCACTGCTTGTGCAGTTGCAACCATAAGAGTAAGAGGTCCCAGCAAAACGAACGGATCGACTCCGGTTCCCGAAAGTCTCCTTAAACCGTAGACTCGTGAATGGAGTGCACCCTCTTCTTGCCGAATGGGCATGCCAACAGTAAGGAAGGTGTACTCTGTAAACAGGGTTTTTACATGAATTAGCGGCCTTATACGCGGTTAAGACCCTTTAAAGCCCCAATACATCCTTGAAGTGGGGGAACCCTAAACCCTAAACCATAAACCCCTCAACCCTAAACCCCGCGAGTGAAGTGTCCTCCCTACACCACCCTCAAGGTTGCTAAACCCTTACTAAACCCTCAATTTTAAACCCTAATGTAGGAATGTGATTTAAAAGCCCTGGGCCTGTAACCCCCAATATATGAAGATTCATATAAGGAGCCCGAAATTAAAGACCCAAGGTTTCTTAATCAGCTTCCTACATTATACTATAGTATACCCTTATTGACCCCTTATAGCAACCCTTAAAGACTCCTTTAAATGAGCCCTTAGGCTTAAGGTTTCTTAATCAGCTTCCTACATTCTAGTCCCTTATAGAGCCCTTTAAAGGAACCCTTATAGTACCCTTATAGTATCCCTTTAGAGGAACCCTTATAGTACCCTTATAGTATCCCTTTAAAGGAACCCTTACAGTACCCTTATGGTATCCCTTTAAAGGAACCCTTAGGCTTCCTACATTAAACCCCACAGCCGGCCGTCTCCCTCGCCTTTGCCGTGGCAAGGACAACAAGCGCAACGGTGCCTACTGCATGCCTGGTCAGGACCCAGGCCTAAGGGTTTCGGTTTAGGGGTTTAGGGTTTAGGGGTTGGGGGTTTAGGGTTTATAGGGGTTTATAGGGTTTATAGGGGTTTTGGGGTTTAGGGTTTAGGGGTTGGGGGTTTAGGGTTTATAGGGGTTTAGGGGGTTTATAGGGTTTATAGGGGTTTTGGGGTTTAGGGGTTTAGGGTTTAGGGTTTAGTAAAGGAAGTCCTAAACCCTAAGCCCTTCTTGATAAAGGCCCCTCTCATAATTCTTATGAGGGTTCTGTAAGGGCTCGATTATGCTGTTCCGGATGCAGGCCTGGGCTTGGAGATGGGTTTTAAAATTGTATAGGCCGTAGTAATACGGCTGATGGACAAAGTCCTGCATGACCCTAAGGACCCTAAACTATGGGAATTATGGTATATTCCTTATTATGGGTCATGCAGGATTTTGTCCATCAGCCGTACGAAGAGGATTTGGGGCTTTGGGCTACATTAGACATATTGACGATCAGGAAGCCTAAGGAAAAGTGTTACCCCCACCATCTCTTGCCAATACTATTCCTTGGGGTTCCTAATCTACTTCTAATAGAGGAAAGAACCCCCAGAACCCTGTTCTAAGTATTGCGGCCTCTATGTCAGCTTTCGTTTGCTTCTGCGTGAAGGTTCTGGGGTTTGCAGATTAGGCAGCAATTACAGAGTTGTACCAGGTCCCGTTGAGGAAGATAGACTTGAAATCAGTGCGCCTCGCCTTGCATAGCTTATTAGCTGTGCTCCGTCTTGTTGCGGGGTACTGACCTCTAAGTTGGATCTTTTTTGGATAGTCTTTAGGTTGTCAGGTTGTTTCGAGCTCCGTCCTGTGCCAAAAGGAAACTCAGACAAGCTGGTTGCTCGCACATCTTCCACGAGAACTGGAATAAACCCTAAACCCTAGAACCCTAAACCCCCTAAACCCTCGAACCCTTGACTTCCTGAAGCCCATAGGCTCCATAGTAGTTCCTTTTTGGGATTACCTTATCGGATTCTACATATGAACCCCAAAAGGGAACTACTATGGAGCCTCTAGGTAGGCCCTTTAAACCCTTGAGCTTTTCCCCAGCCATAAACCGTATACGCCCTAAGCCTTTGAAGCCCGAATCCTGAATGTAGGGGCCTTAATAATTAGAGTAGGGTTTGGGGGTATATTGGACCATTACTATAATCAGGAACCACCAAAGTAGTATTGGTAGTTATTTAGGCCCCTATACCATAGACCCCTATTATACATCCCCTATAGACCCCTTAAAGGAACCCTATTGTTAGTTATTTAGGCCCTCTACCATAGACCCCTATTATAGATCCTCTATAGACCCCTTTAACGGACCGCTTAAAGGAACCCGATTTTATTCTTTTAGGCCCCTACATTACGCAGAACTGAGTCACAAGTCCTTGAGACCAGGTGCGGACAAGGGATGGTCCGACTCTCAGTCTCGGTCTTTTTCCGGTCCTTGCCGTGGATCCTTTAAGGGATCTATAGGGGTCCTTTGAGGGATCTATAGGAGCCCTTTAGAGGATCTATACGGGTTCCTTTAGGGGATCTATACTATAGGAGTCCTGTACGGGATCTATAGGAATCCTTTAAGAGATCTATCGGGGTCCTTTAAGGAATCTATGGGGGTGTTCCTTTAAGGGTCTGTTTACAAGAGTCCCTTTAAGCGTCCACTAGGGGATTTTGAGGGTGCCTTAAGTGTCTTGAAGAAGTCCGTGGGGTGAGCTGTTTTATTCTGGGCCTACATACTCTGTGATGTAGGGGTCCAGTAGTTCATCCGTTTCTAGCCTTACTGTCCCTTGTAGGCTTGTTGCTATAATGTGTGCTCAATGCCCTAGTCCGACCTTCAAAAATTTCATGATTTGGTTTGGAAGGACATGGCTGTGTAGTCGGACAAGTAGCCGTGAGCTTTTTCGGGCTCGATAGTGCGGGAAGCCTGACTTTAATTAACTGCTATTCCATAATAAGTTTCGTGACTGCAACAAAACTACTACCAACAAAATGATTTAGGCCCGTTGATTCCAAAGGTTATCCTTGCGATCTCCTTGCAAGCGGGACAGGAACCCAAAATGCCCCAGAGCCCATGAGCTCAACAGTCCTGAGCTCCTGAACCCTAGGACCCTTCACAGAACTTTAAAGGACCCTCTGAAAGGCTTAACTAAAGCTGTGTCGGGCCTCTGTTGTTTCCCCAAGTCCTAGTGAAACTCTCTGACAATACCTTTCAGGAGTCGCTATACGCGGTTTGGGGTATGGGCTTGCTGGGAAAGGTAGGGAGCGCTGGGTACATTGAACTCTGAAGCTAAAGCCCCTAAAGCCCAAACGCTAAGCGAGGTGCGCGGAGCCCTACTGCTTCGTCGACCCATGCAACTGTGACCTCGACGTGCCTCCAACGCTGGCAAACAGCTGCTGGGCTGTTGAGGAGGCTACAGGTCTTGTCAGAGTTCTATAAGGGAGTTTCCGAAAATTGGGGGGTACCTTTAAAGGGATCCTTAAACAAGGGTTCCTTTAAAGGGATCTACAAGGGTTCTATAAAGGGTTTAGGGTTTAGAGTTTCCGAAAGTTAGGGGAACCTTATTTTGGGGTCCTACTAAGGATCCCGCTATTTAGGGTACTATATTGGGGGTCCCCGGGTTCTGTAAGGCTCAAGGGTTTAGGAATTGAAGGCTTCAGGCCCAGGACAGGTTAAGGGTATGGTAGAAGCCAGAAAGTTGGAACATAGTTTTAGGAGGATTCATGCTGGGATTCCCTATACTCTACTGTAAGGGCATGAGGCCAATGATGTTCCAACTTTCTGGCTTCTGCTATAAGCTTTGGGGGTTTAAGGCTTATACGGCTTGGGGTTTAGGGTTTTGTAGGAGTGTCTTTAGGTTTGGCCAGGTTTCATACAGGGGGTTCTCTGCTATTATGCAGGATCCACGGGAGGGTGGTTCAAGGGGGTTTAGGGTTTAGGGTTTAGGGGTTTAGGGTTTAGGATATTCAGGAACTTTAGGGAACCCTAGGCAACCTTCGGGACTACGAGGGAGAATTGGCGTTACACATCCCCCGCGGACCGTTTCCGATTTCGTAAGAGCCTAGTATAGGGGCCTGGATAGTTACCAATGCTATTTTGGGGGTTCCTTAGTATAAGTATAACATAATGGGCCCCCAAACCCTAGTCTAAATATTAAGGCCCCTATATTTCATCATTCAAGCGACGGCTCCCTCATTTGGTTTGCCGATCTCTCCTCGCTGCTCTTCGGAAGCCGTTTTAGGGTTTATGGTTGTGAGGTTTAGGGTTGGGGCTTTATGGTTGTAGAATATCGGTATATGTCAGGTTCAGGAATTCTTTAAGGTTTTGTGACTTCGTCTCCTCTCTTTGGTGGGCTCTTGACGAACCCCCGCGCCCAGAGAGCCAGCTTGCTTTGCTCAAGGATTCCTGTCATGATTTTGCGATTTTGATGGCCGGAAATCCTTTAAATAAACTGCATGTAACAAGTTGTGAGATTGCTTTTGAGTGGCTCCTTCATGTAAAACCCTAAACCCTAAACCCTGCTGATCTTACAGTTTGCCGGCTTTGGTGGCAGGGCTTAGGGTTTGAGATTCGAGTCTCTGGGACCGTGGGACCTCCTTGCAGCCGCAGAAGCCCGAGGCTACTTGCCGGACGCCAGTTATCAGGGCAAGGGGCTCTGGTACTCCTATGTCACCTGCGGAGGCCACGGGACGACTGGCTTTGCGACGGTTGCAAATCACACTTCGTGATGTTTGGAGAAAGCATATATCTGTAAGATAAAATTCTGGAGGGTTGACGAATCAATCTTGGTCAAGGGCATTGATTTGAATGGGACTTGAGAGGTATACGGTAGAAGGCGCCGGTATAACCGTTTCTTCCTTCAAGACTCCATCGTTGTAGCTTCACCGGTGCTACTCGTACAAGTTTTGTCGCAACTACGTTCGAGGGTTAGCAGCTTGAAGTGATGGGTTCTTAGGGCGATGCATGTTTGGCACTGGTCTGCGTTTGACAGGGCCATTAAACCTTGAACCCTAAACCTAAAACCCCTAAACCCCCTAAACCCCTTAAACCCCCTAAATCCCCCTAAACCCCCCAAACCCCCTAAACCCCACGAGGGCAAAGGTCTGAAGCTATAGGGTCCATTCATATTCTGAGCTAGGTTGCAGTACATTGCTTCAGGGCCTTCGAAACCTTCCGATGCTTTTTTCAATACCCTATAGGCATTCTTCTGAGTTGGGCTACATTGCTTAGATATTGGACCTAGAAGACGCATTCAACACCCCTCCAACCTCATTTCAATAGCCTATAGGCCCTAGGCTCTATTGTTTCAGGAAGGGGACCTTTTTGGCTCTCTCAGTAAAGCCGAGGCAAGGACTATTGGATGGATGCTGAGACCAAGAAGCAGAAGCAGGTTCCCTTGCAGCAGAAAGAGATGTGTTTCCTCAGTTTCACTTAGGGTATCGGTTTAGGGTTCAGGGTTTAGGTTTAGGCATTTTTCGCAGGGTTCAGATCCTCCTGGCCCCTTGCACCAAATTAGTCCTGAAAGGACACATTATACAGCGCCCTTTTCAGGGCATACACTATCTATCTATATATATATATATATATTGTATACATGGTTCCTTCACGTTAGAGTCCTCCAAAAGCTCTTCGAGTCGAAGAGCTTTCGTTCTTTGCGCTAGGTTGAGCCTCAGGGTTGCAAACATTACCTCGAAAGCCCCTAGATCCCTAAAGCCCTACAGTGTTAGGACCTACAAGCTGCTCTAAGAAGGTGCTTGAACGTCAAAGCTTCCAATGCCACATAATCAGCGCCTCTATAATGCCCCATAAAGCGCCTGATGATCCGCTCAATCCTGATAACCCTAAACCCTAAACCCTTAAACCCAAAACCCTCAGCCCTGTCTCATCAGGAGGCCAAGGGCATCTGCGAGAAGAAAGTGGAGGAGAAGAAGTGGGGCAAGGAGCATCTGCTGCTTTCGTGGTGCTGAGATGTTCAAGCCAAAGGGTCCTACGGCTGATGGACAAAATCCTGCATTACCCATTATAAGGAATATACCATAATTCCCATTGTTTAGGGTCCTTAGGGTCATGCAGGATTTTGTCCATCAGCAGTAGGTACTGTTGTGGGGAATACTTCCCCAACTCATAATGGTAATTCCTAATATAGAAACCCTGCATTCTACTATATAGTTCTTATAGAACCCTTATGGATCCCTTAAAGGAACCCTTATGGCACCCCTAAGGGAACCCTATATAGTTACTTTGGACCCTTCCTGTTCTCTGGTCAAGCCCTGAGTTCGAACCCTAATCCCCCGGTTGCGCACGCGAACACTCTTAGTGCCATAGCCTACTGAAGCGTGGTTCTCCCAGAACCCTGAACATAAAACTTGAAGCATCGAAGTCGATGCAGCAAAGCCTTGTGCTCCACACTTAAGTCCAGAATCGGAAGAACTGGCCGAGCAAATGGCAACATTTAGATTCGCAAGCCCCTCTTGGCCCATCGTTTTGATATGCACATTCCCTCTTTGCGTTGTGTTCAGTTGTAAGACTTGTTCAACAGAAAACTCGCCAAAACCGAGCCATTTTGTTTGCCTACCGTCTGAGAGGACCCGACTTCCTTGTTCCAACGAGCTAAGCAGTAACTCGTGGTTTATGCCCTAAGGCTCCATGTGCCCTTATAGTATATACTTCGGCCTTAAAGTACCTATATAGGGACCCCTTTAAGGCTTAAGTATCTACTATAAACGTACATGGAGCCTTTGGGATGATTGATGGGAGTTTGTCAAGTGAGTTCAGGCCTTTTGGGTTGTGAGTTCAGAGGCTGAGAGTGTCCTCCAAGGTTTCAGTAAATAAGGGACCCCCAATACGGATCCTCAATATTCACAGGTCCCTTATCATAAGTCTGCATATGGCGTCTCCCCCGACATTTCTCTTGACACCGGTGGCTTCGGAATTTCAAACTGCAAGTTTCGCACTGGCAGAACCCAGAGGGTCCATATACACTACCCAAAACCATACTGGGGAATAGTAGTGTATATGGACCCTCTGGGGAAGCAGTACAAGCAGAGCCAAAATCTGCGTTTTCAGCCTTGGCTCGATGCTCAAGTGTTAGGGTTTAGGGTTTTAGGGGTTTAGGGTTTCGGGTGCGGGTTTAGGGGTAATCACGGAACCCTTAAAAAGTAGGTTAGTTAGTGTTACCTGTGGCCGGAAAAACCTACCTGTTTAGGGTTCCTTACTATGGTTTCTATCTCTCTATATATATATATAATGTCTTAAAAGGGTCGGTTTTGGGGGCCAAAGGTAGGGTTTAGGGATTTAGGGGTTTAGGGTTTGATCGGGTGTTGGTTTAGGGGTTTAGGGTTTCGGGTTTTGGGATTAGGGGTTAGAAGTTTAGGGTTTAGGGTTTGTTGCCTACGTTCGTATCTGACTATGATGGGTTGCTCACCGCAAAGTCCAGGCAGGTTCTCGGTACCCCTAATAATACGTATCAGTATCAATAGTAAGAATACTGACAATAATAATAACAAACCATAAAAGTAGTTCACAATGATACTAGAAAAGCATAAAAATAGTCACAATGATCATAGCCATAATAACAAGACTAATCAGCTCGGACCTATGTAACCCTCAAGCCTCAGACCCCAAAAGCCTCCACCGGGCCTTGGTAGCAAGTTTTTTCAAGTGTTGAGTCTAGGGTTTCGTTTTGCCTTTGTAAGTTCTTGGATTTCTATCATCGTCTTGCAGTTAATGGAGCTCGGAAAGCATACCCCTTCGATAGAGGGGTGGGGGGGGGGTTGTTGTTCTCCAATTTCGAGAACCCTATCGGAGGGGTCTCTCGGAAAGTGCATGCTTTCTCCCGGCTAAACCCGTAAACCCAAAACAGTACAACCCCTTAACTCTCAAGTCATTCGAAGTGAGCAGGAGAAATGCCGCTGTGTCGGCTACGATGGGACTCCGGGCACCGTCAACGTCACCATTGACAAGAAGGAGTTGCCCTACAGCGATTGATATTTGGAGACTAGAAGACTAATTACTTATAGTAGAAGCCAGAAAGTTGGAACATGACTATCCTCGTGCCCTTAAGGTAAAGTATAAGGGATCCTAGCACTATTCCTCCTAAAGCCATGTTCCAACTTTCTGGCTTCTACTGTAATTGAGGTATATACATCAAAACAAAGTCTTCAAACGTCAACTACACCCCAAACCCTGAACACAAGAAGCCCTTAGACTCTAACCCTGACGCCACCCTCCACCCCACACCCTAAAACATGCAAAAGCCCTAAGTAAGACCCTCAAGCAGCAGATATCCAAAACCCACGCTTTTCCTTAACCTACGTTGTTAGGGATGTATATGAGGATGTCATACTAAGAAACGAAACCCGAAAAGGTACGTTTCTAAGGGTCCTGGTAAGTCCAACATGCAGCCCAAAGGCTCAAGTACCCTGCGGACACGGGGGCCACCTGCGAGTCCTGGGATGCCAAGAGGCATCCGGATCCTCGGCAAAATGGCAAATGTGGCTTTGGGTTTCGGGGTTTAGGGTTTCTTCGGGTTTTGGGGTTTAGGGTTCTTTTGGTTTGAGGTTTAGTTCCAAATCCCTGGGTTTGAGGTTTTGAGGTTCTAGAGACGCGTCGGCCGTTGCAACAGAGATTAGGGTTGCAAGGGTTGCAAAGGTTCAGGGTTTAGTGCTGCGGTCTGCGGTGGTTGTTAGAATCTTTTGTCAGTAAAATAATTAAACATACTGGGTATAAGAACAATACAAGGTGGAACAGAACATGATCTACTACAATGACAAGCACTGGTCTTGGCTTAGTGTGTTTGGGCTTCGGGTCCTCGGATGTGGCATTAGCGAGCCATGTTTGCACATGATCGTGCAAGTAATATGGAGCTCTGAAGCAGTAGCACGAGATGAAAGCAGGAGTGTGAAGGACTAGTAGACTATTGATACTGCGTGTGGCGAATCGGAGTCATAAGATCAAATTACGACCCCAAAACCCCGTGTTGAATGTCAAGTGTTAGTCCCAGACCACTTCAACGTCAGGATTGCGTCGGTGACAAGCCTGCGGACACTTGGCTCAACGCAGTGGCTCTTGTAGTGTTAACGGGGCTTGCGGGGTATAGTTTACTATATCTATATAGGGGATAACATAACTTACTAACTATTGATACTAGTGAGGCCTCCATTCTTCGGGCTTAGATGCAAACCCTAACCCCGAAAATGCGAATCTTAGGATCCTGAGCCGTCCGAACAACCCAAAACCCAAAACGCTGAACTCTGTTTTGTACGGCTTGTCCCGAAACAAAGACATTGGGAGCAAAGAGCTGTGTAACAGACGGGCTGCAAAATAATAGTTCCCCTCAGCAAACGGTTTCTATCAGGAAGTTGCTGTAGAATTCATTTCAAAGTTTTTTTGTTAAGTCGGGTGCCGTGGTAGGAGATAGCACAGGGACGATGAAAGCCTGCTGATACTAGTTGTTCAGGCCTGTGTAGTATACCCTCTACCAAGTGCCGCTCACGGCATACGCCGCTCTTTGCCCGAGATTCCCCGATTGTTGAATCCGCAAATCCAGGACTGGTGCAAGCAAGAGTGGTGCTACGTTGACCCTTGCGAATGCGAGTTGGACTGCTGTGGGCGCCGGGGGAGAATGCGTCGTTCTGAGAGAACTGTTGTTGCTTGAAGGATCATCGGACGTGGCTAATCAGGCATATGTGAAGTTGCGCGTTTTAACCGCTAGAAAAGCTACCTGCGAGCCCCAAAGTCCGTAACAAACTCGTAGAACCATTGTAAAGACCTTCGTGATTTCCCGATGTACCTGCATGTAACAAGTTTTCGCAGGTTATGTGAAGAAGTTTGCTTGATCCTCAAACTCGGCTCCGCCGACTGAACCCCATAAGAACTAGAGACTCCAAGCTTTAATCGCCTGCATCATGTGGCGGTGTGTTCTCACTTAGGCTTTCTTTGGGGTCCTTTCTATGCGAGTGGCAAGCCCTAAACCTGGAGCCCTAAATGGCACCCTCAATTCGACAGCTGCTGATGTCTGGAGGACGTGCCCCCCAAGACCTCGTCCTACTTGCCGTCCGGCATGGTGACCCATGGCTCGTTTTGGGGTGCCGTTAAGTGATACTTCAGGGTTCCTTTACGGGATCTATACGGACGGGCTTCGGTTTCTGGGTTTTCGGTTGCCTTGCTGATTTCATGAGAGCGTCTCATAAAACTGTTTCTTTCCTGGAAGAGTGGAGTTGCTGATGTAGAGGTGCGGTTTCTCGAAACAAACGGCCTGGACACAGCATGACACAGCTGTATGTAGGTATGTACGTAGGTAGGTACGTATGTACGCATGTACGTATGTACTTATGTACTTGTGTATGTGTGAATGCGTGTAATTATGTATAGAGGTATGAGAGGTTGTATCGATGCATGCATGGATGTGACTTACGATTCCCTGCGCCCTCTGCCCTAAACCCAAGAAGGAATGGCAAGCCGGTCTACTTCTCCTATGCCACCTGTGGAACCAGCGACTCCTTCTCCGCGACGAATAAGGAGTCCTGCGTGTTCCAGAAGTCCCAGGACAACTGTGCCTAGACGTGCAAGAGGAAATCTGTACCCATACCGTCCTAAGTATCTACATAGCAGAAAGTATGAGTTGCTACATGAAAAGCTTCATGGTTTGTNAGCACCCACCCGAATCCAAGGGACCGGGGAGTGTACCTGCATGTATGTGTCTGTGTCTGCCCTGCCCTGCTGCCCTGCCCTGGTCTGCCCTACCTCCCTACCCTCCACCCCACCCTACTAGCCCCACCACAACTTAGGCTTATTCCAACTGTAAAGGCCCCTCACTTACAGAACTCTTCACAGTCCCACTTCTAGAACCTGTTCAAGGAGCCCTTAAAGAAACCTTCTTCAAATTATTCAGGCGCCTATCGCAAGCACTGGAAGGACAGAGCCCTTGAAGGAACTTAAAGATCCTTTTCCGTAGTAGTAGAGTAGGTAACCTTTAACCTTTTCTGGCTCATTATACTCCCAAAGGGTCCTAGGTACTGTTATGACCAGTCCCTCCATGTGGCAGTGCCGCTTGAAGGCAGCCTTTCCGTGGAGCGTTGCGTCTGGGCCCGGGCCATAGCCTGCTTGCTGGGAGCTTGCAGGAGCTTGCAACAGGCTCGGCGAGTTTGCAGCCGCGCCGCTCAGGACTTGCCTCATAGACGGCCTGGGCTGCATCAGCAGCTCGGGGACCGAGGATGGAAACGACTACCCGAATGGTGATTCCTGCCAAATCCTGGTAACCCCCAACAACACACTCCCCATCAACGTGATCGCCTTCAACACGGAAGCGAACTATGATTCTCTCATCGTGAACGGTGTCTCTTACAGTGGTTCCGAGGGGCCGGTGGGCATTGTGCCGACAGAGGACATCTCTTGGGAATCTGATCCTTGGCTGCAGCGGGAAGGCTGCCCAAATTGTGTGCGTGTGTATGTGGATCTGCCGTATCAATGGTTTCGCATGTCTCAAGAAGTCTGCATCCTGAAGCAGTCGCAGCTGAAGGACGGAAGCGTCGCGGATGCCGGCTGGAAGATCTGTCTTGGATCTGATGCTTCCGGCCCGCACCCAGCCCTAAACCCCGGAACTCTTACGCATTGAAACTGCGTCTGCCACAGAGTTGCATGAGCGTGCACCCCCCGGAACTCCGACACCGAAGGGTCGAAGGCCATGTTCCTCCCGACTTTCGTCTGAGGCCCCAGGCCTTCCGTTGCACTTTCACAGTAAGCCAGAGGCTCCAGGTTCGAGGCCCACCGATTCAGTCCGAGTGAATTCTTGTAGTGGGCTCGGCTACAAGCTCCAGGTCNCGTCTGAGGCCCCAGGCCTTCCGTTGCACTTTCACAGTAAGCCAGAGGCTCCAGGTTCGAGGCCCACCGATTCAGTCCGAGTGAATTCTTGTAGTGGGCTCGGCTACAAGCTCCAGGTCCGAGGCCCGCCGTTTCACCTCTGCAGTAGTTCAAGTCTCAGCTCAGCAGCGAGCCAGTGGATGCGAGACAAAAGAGTGTGCAGCATCCGGTGTCGCTTTCTGATAAGTCTAGCCAAACAGATTTGCTCTTAGCGGGCCCGTGTTCTGAAAGGTTTGAGGNGCTCAGCAGCGAGCCAGTGGATGCGAGACAAAAGAGTGTGCAGCATCCGGTGTCGCTTTCTGATAAGTCTAGCCAAACAGATTTGCTCTTAGCGGGCCCGTGTTCTGAAAGGTTTGAGGGTTCGTTGTTTTGGCAGACCGAAAGGGTTTCCGTTTCACTTCTACAATGGTCCAGAGGCTCCAAGCTCCAGACCTTCCATGACCTCTGTAGTGAGACAGAGACTCCAGGGTCCACACTCTCTCTGGGGAGGTGTTCCAGCACTCCACTCTATGACAGCTACAGGCCTAAGTTCGAGACATAGGCTAGAATTCGGTACTCGGAGACTGTGTCGATTCTCGGGCCTAGAGGCAGGAGCTCTAGGAATTTGAGGGGCTCCAAAGTGCGAGCAAACTGGGCGCGCGTTGCTTCGCAAGCAGCAGAAGGGCGCGCGGAGGGACTCGCGAGCTGNTCGATTCTCGGGCCTAGAGGCAGGAGCTCTAGGAATTTGAGGGGCTCCAAAGTGCGAGCAAACTGGGCGCGCGTTGCTTCGCAAGCAGCAGAAGGGCGCGCGGAGGGACTCGCGAGCTGCTGAGAGGCCGGCAGCCTCGCAGGCTCGTAGGGTGCTCGCAGGGTGTTCGGAATACAGCCTCGCTGGCTGCTCGTAGGCTGCTCGCAGGCTGCTCGTATGCTGCTCGTACAGTGCTCGCAGAGTGTTCGGAATACAGCCTTGTAGGCTGCTCGTCAGGCAGCTCGCAGGCTGCTCGCAAGCCGCTCGCAGGCTGCTTGCGGCAGCTCGTAGGCTGCTCGTAAGCTGCTCAGAACGCAGCCTTGCAGGCTGCTCGCGAGCCGCCCTCGAGCTGCGAAGTGCCTCTCGGCTACTTCGAAGTGTCGCGCACCAAAAGCCCCTTTAAATCCCGTTTTGCTCACACTTCAGAGCCCCTAAGATCGCTTGAGCTGCGGGCCGTAGGCCCGCGAATCGACAGTGCTTCGAAGTACTGAATTCTGACCCATGTCTCGAACCAGGGCCTGTAGCTATCACAGAGTGGAGAGCTGGAACACCCTCCCCAGAGAGAGCAAAAATACCGATGACAAGACGATGACAGACGGAGTTCGCTCTGTCATCCGAGCCCGGTGCTCCGAAAGCCGAGATAATTGCAGTGCTTTCACAGCGATTTGAGGCTGTGGCAGAACGGAGCCGCTTTGCCGTGGCGCCTTGTGTGTCAAAAAAACCATGCAGATGAGGCCAAAATTCATACCGAAGCGAGCGATGATAGAATGACAGAATGACAGGATGACAAGCCCCGGGCCGGGCTGAGAAAAAGTCCGGGTGAACGTCACGGTGAATTGGCGGAAGTTCACTTCAGAAGTAAACTTCGGCGAGAGTTCACTTCGTGAGAAACTTCTCTCCCCCCGAAGTGTGTCATTTTTTGACACACTGATGAGAAACTGTAGGAGGTCGTGGAACGACCGGCTTGGGTCGGTGACTGCTCGCATTAGGCCCGCATTAGGCCCACTTCTATGCATTCGGAATTCTACAACACCCATGTCTCGGTTTTTGAGACATGCCTCTACCACTGGCACCAGGCTCGCACATTTCTTTGCATTCGGAATACGACACACCCATGTCCCAGTTTTTGGGACATGCCTCTACCAAAGTCAGAATGTCACGGAGGCAACGGAAAGCCGGCCTCTCTCAGTGCCTGCTGATGCTGCTCCGTCGCCCGGGCATAGGCTTGCGGAACATAAGCAGCTAGTGCCCACATGCTGCCCTCGTGTGGCTCTACCATGTGATAGCGGCGAGCATCAAAGCTGACGGGCGTGTCGTGCATGTCCAGCCACCGTCCTCGAAGCTCACGGCCGCCTTTCTTGTCGGCCAGCCAGGCCGTGGAATCCCCGTCATCGTCTTCGATCCACACCCGTCCTCCTGTGTAGTCTCCCAGAGCGAGCGCATGATTCAAGTGCCCGGCCATGTTCTGAATGTCGCGGTGCAGCCCCATGCGGGGATTGAAGAGCACGGCGATGGACGTCCAGGTGCCGTTCGGAAAGCGGCTGCGGAGAAAGCCGTTCACGGCTGCACAGGCTTCTCGCAGGCCCGTGGCATTGGAGACCCCGACCACCCCGCCGTGCCCGAACAGCCCGATCGTTGCGTACCGCTCGTAGGCCCCAGGCCCCACCGCCCGGGGGTGCGGCCCCGGTGCTTCCAGTTTGGCGACCACAGGTCCAGCAGCCGCACGAGATTGGCTTCCGATGGCTCCTCCATGGCGTTCCGGCACGCCGCTTCCATGCTTTTTAAAAGCATCAAATGGGATTCACACTTTAACGTGTCCATTCACACTTTTAATTTTGTCGGGTCGGACGCAGTTATTTCTCTATACAACACGCAGTTTTTTTAAACATCGGGCTCAACATCGGTCCCACCGATGTTGGCTTCGCTGGGCTCCTTGGCGTTTCCGGCACGCCAGCTCCATGTTTTATCTTGACCCGGCCGGGACCCCTTGTCATCCTGTCATTCTGTCATCCTGTCATGGCGCTCGCGCCCCCCGAACATCGAGCAAAAGTCGCACCGAAACGGCCTATGACAGAACGCCGCTGCTCTGTTATGGCGCCCCGCGCCCTCGGAAATCGAGCAAAATCGTGCCGAAACGGCCTATGACAGAACGCCACCGCTCTGTCATGGCGCCCCGCACGCCCGAAAATCGAGCAAAATCGCACCGAAATCCGCTTCCCGGCAGACCGTGACAGAATGACAGAATGACAAGGCCCCCCCTCCGGGGCCCGAGCCGCCCCGCCCCCCCGCCCCGGTTCTGAGAGAAATTCCGCTCCGAATCAGCGATTTCGACACTGCCGGCCTTTCGCACGCCAAGCCCCTGGCCCTAAAACACCATGCCGCACCCCAATTTTTTTGGATTTTGGGCCCGCCCGCCGGGACTGCGCCCCGACGGCCCCCGGCAGCCGGCCGTTTTGCGAGCCGACCACGCCACGGTCCATCTCCGCTTTCGGGCTGCTCCCGGCCTAGGTTTTGAGCACGCTTTCGGCGGAATCGCCCCTTCCCTGTCAAATCGGTGCCAGCCAGCCCCGGAACGTGGTCGGAGAGGGTTTAGGATGGGTCGAACACAGCCACACGGAATCTCGGGCATCACGCAGCGGCGCGCTTCTGATTTTGGAGGTGCGCCCTGCCTATGTTTCGCACACCCTGCCGGGCCCGCCAGCCAAAAGCGGCACAGCCAGCCCCGAGAAGGCCCGCGCGGGGGCAAAGGCTTGGTTGAGGAGCTTTGCGCCGGACTGTGCCGAGCGCACGATTTCGGCGGGTACGTCCCGTAGGTTTGGCTCAAGATTTCGTGGCTTCCGGCGTTCAGTGTCGATCGGCGGCGAGCCTGTGGCTATCGTCGCTTGCCTCCTTCGATCGGCGCTCTGGGGGGGCCGGGCTGGTAGAAGGGAGCTTGTCTCAATGTCTCATTCCCCGGCAGGGCTGGGAGGGTGTGTGTCATGGATGTTTCATTTTGGTTTTTTCGAAGATATTTTGCCACAGTATTCTTGTTAGATTCACCGACTTTTGCAGTAGCAGTTTTTGCTAGAGTGGTTTTGCGTGGNAGATATTTTGCCACAGTATTCTTGTTAGATTCACCGACTTTTGCAGTAGCAGTTTTTGCTAGAGTGGTTTTGCGTGGGTTGCTTGGAAGTTTTTTCCCCGCCGAGCTTTTCACAGGATTCAGCCCTAGGGGCGAGGGGGCAAGGGCTTTTCCTTTGAACTGGAAGGCGCTCCCAACGTCCAAGACTTGTGTGTGTGTGTGTGTGCGTATGCTAGAATCAGCGCCAAGTACTCGGCCTTCCGCTCAATTCGATTGTCTGGACCTCGGCTTGGCAGTCTGCAGGAGTTTCAGGGTTGCTGCTGTGTTGTTAAGGGTTCTACGCCCTCCCCCAGCTTGCTCTGCCCAGGTNACTCGGCCTTCCGCTCAATTCGATTGTCTGGACCTCGGCTTGGCAGTCTGCAGGAGTTTCAGGGTTGCTGCTGTGTTGTTAAGGGTTCTACGCCCTCCCCCAGCTTGCTCTGCCCAGGTGCCCGCGACTTCTTCGACTTCTTGTGCCGGTGCCTCTGTTCTGCGGCTTCAGCTGTCTTGGTGTTGTTGCTGCGCTGTTTCGCTTGCTTTNCAGGTGCCCGCGACTTCTTCGACTTCTTGTGCCGGTGCCTCTGTTCTGCGGCTTCAGCTGTCTTGGTGTTGTTGCTGCGCTGTTTCGCTTGCTTTCCTTGAGTTGCATAGATGATGCCGAAGCCAGGATGCTTCTCAAGCAGCTTGGGCTGTTGTTGGATAGTTCGTTATTCAGAGTTTTTGGCTTGTGCTGTGCTGGTGCGCAGTGCTCTGGCTGAAGCANGGCAAAGTTGGCACCATGGTATTGCTGCTCGCGGGCCTCTGGCTTGGTCTGGCTGGGTCTCGTTGCTCTCTCGCGTTGACAGTGGCTAGCAGGGCTGGTGCTCTGAAGCGCCTCCACGCTGGCGCCTTGAAGCTGAAGGCCGGGGATGTCTTGAGCCGCTGGCAGTTGATTGCGTTTCCGTGGAGTCTATGGACATGGAGGTTCTTGTTCAGGTGCCGTGAGTAACTTTTNTGGCGCCTTGAAGCTGAAGGCCGGGGATGTCTTGAGCCGCTGGCAGTTGATTGCGTTTCCGTGGAGTCTATGGACATGGAGGTTCTTGTTCAGGTGCCGTGAGTAACTTTTCTGATGGCTTGTTTTCCGTGAGCTTGTGCCTGCTCGTGCCAGCCAGCAATTTGAAGCTCGAAGCCTCAAGAACAACACTGTGACCCTGGCTTTTGAGTGCTACACACCTCATGCGGTCACTGCAGCAACTTGTCAGGCATCCTCCAAAGAAAACGCGGATGACCTGGAACGCACAATTGCCGAGGCAGTTTTGTGGAACTTGTTTTCTTGCGGGTTTGCGCTTGGTAGCTCTGCCTGGCTCATGCAAGGCCACAGCAGGCTTGGATCAGGCGGGCTGTCCGTGAAGCCTCGTGGACTGGAGCATCCTTTAGGCTGTGCCCATTGGCGCAGGCCGAGTGGCTGCAANAGCTCTGCCTGGCTCATGCAAGGCCACAGCAGGCTTGGATCAGGCGGGCTGTCCGTGAAGCCTCGTGGACTGGAGCATCCTTTAGGCTGTGCCCATTGGCGCAGGCCGAGTGGCTGCAAAAGACAGCTGAGGAGATCCAGAAGTTTGGAGTGGATGAGGCGCTTCGCGATGTCTGTTGCTTGTGTCTTCGGGTCTGCGAGCATGGATGGCAGGTCAGTTCTTGGGTCCGGGCGGCCTTGGAAGAGGATAACTACGGCGACAAGGGGCAGAGCATTACCGAGATTTTGAAGCAGAACGACGTGAGGGGCTCCGCGCTCCTCGAGTTAAGTTTAGATGACATGGACAAGATGCGCATTGCCATGGGGCCGCGCAAAGTCCTGGCCAAGCGCATCGCTGCTGTGTCTGCCCCGCCGACGGCCGCAAGCGGATTCCAGGTGGGGGCCTCAGCGGAGCGTGACTGGAGGCGTGCCTTGGGGTCACTGGGGAAGTTTGTGAGGACGACCCGAACGCCACGGAGTTCATCCGGGAGCTGGCCAACGCTACGCCACAGGACTTGGGTGAAGGCCGCGTGGGGGCTTTGGGGTNTCTCTTTTGTCTGCGCCGCTGTTGCAGGTGTGCAGGTCTTCAACCTCACGAAGTCCCTGCCCGTAGAGCCCTACAGCGAGAGCGGGCCAAATCTATTGACGCGCAACACGACGCGCCGGGCCTGGAAGGCCACCTTCGAGCTCATGAAGAACAACACAAAGCGCGTGGCCATGTTGGGCGTCCCGGGCATCGGGAAGAGCCGCAATTTGGTNCCGGGCCTGGAAGGCCACCTTCGAGCTCATGAAGAACAACACAAAGCGCGTGGCCATGTTGGGCGTCCCGGGCATCGGGAAGAGCCGCAATTTGGTGCTGGGCCTCTGGCACCTGGTGACGGGCCAGCTGCCAGACGGGATTCCGCAGCCCGAGGCCATCGTGTTCGAAGCTCGGCAGAGCAGGACGGTCTTCCTTTTCACCAAGGGCCAGGACGGCCAGTGGAAGGCGGAGAGCCAGTCGATGTTCAGAACATGGGATGCTGCCGCCTCCCCGTACCTGAAGAACACCAACAACTGGTACCTAGTGGATGCTTTCCAGGCAGACAACCCCATAATGTTGGCTGCCAAGACAGTGATCGCCTGCAGCCCTGACCGGAACCACTACAGCGACTTCCTCAAAAGCGCGGGCGAGTGTGTCTTCGTAGAAGCTTTCAGGTGGGTCGAGGTGGAAGTGTGCCATCCATGGCTCGAGACTCAAGTTGACAAGGAGGTAATGCGCCACAGATTCCAGCAGGTGGGAGGTGCCCTGCGCACCCTTCTGGCAAGCCAGACGGGCTACAAACAAGCCGTGGAGCTGCAGAGGGCCGAGGCAAAGGAGTTCTCGACAGTGGAACGTGCCTTTGCAGGTGAGTTGAATAACGTCGAAGGCAAGACGATGCCTACCAGGCTCTTCACGCACGGCAGCGTCGATGGGATCTCACACAATGTCTCCGTCTGCTCTCCCGGTGCTGCCACACTGCTTGTCGAGAAGCACTATGACAAGCTCGTGCAGCTGTGGTGCGATCCAAGCACCCCANACGGCAGCGTCGATGGGATCTCACACAATGTCTCCGTCTGCTCTCCCGGTGCTGCCACACTGCTTGTCGAGAAGCACTATGACAAGCTCGTGCAGCTGTGGTGCGATCCAAGCACCCCAAGGTCGAGGTATTGGCTCGAGGACTTTGTAGGCGTGCTTTTGACAAAGCTTTGGTCGGGCAAAACAGGGCTTTTTGCCTTTGAAGTCACCAAGGCGGCAAATGCGGCTGCGAAGAGAGCCCAATGGAACTACAAATCGGTCATGGACTTGCCAGTTAAGGAGGGTTTGCAGCTTCTAGAGTGCGACACCGATCACATCTTTGATGCCAGATGGCGGGAGGCTGTGCAGAGAGGCAGTCTAGAGGGACNCTACAAATCGGTCATGGACTTGCCAGTTAAGGAGGGTTTGCAGCTTCTAGAGTGCGACACCGATCACATCTTTGATGCCAGATGGCGGGAGGCTGTGCAGAGAGGCAGTCTAGAGGGACGTGTTCTGCACAGCCCAGAGAATTACCCGGGCATCGACTACCTGCTGGAGTTCAACCACGGCATCTCCGTGACGACCTCCCTCAAGCACGACATCGCAAAGGCGTTTCGTGAAAAGTTGGTGGAGATGTTCGGAAACGCTTCCCAACCCTGCAGTTTCACTCTCACGTTTCTCATTACAGGAGAGCCTCAAAAATTCACACCGAAGGGAAGCGATTACGAGGCACTAAAGGACATGGCGGGTTCAGAAAAGTTTGACAATGTTCGTGTACAGATCGTGCAGATTCCGAAGACNTGACTTTCGTCTTGCTTCTTGGCATCCTGAAGCTGTCAGGAAGCGGCTCATGGCGGAAGCCTGGAGTGAAGCCCAGGCACAGCAGGGCATAGTTGTGAGTCAGGGCGTGCAGTGAAGTCAATTCAAGGAGCCTCTGAATGGTTGTTGTCTTTGCTGAGGATTGCAAAAACCGGGGATTCGTTTGTCTCTGTGTGAGGTTGGTGAATGCTGTCATTTTAAAAGGCACAGGTGAGACTCATTAAGGCCCTGANAGGCCTTGTCATTCTGTCATGGGTCGCCTGAGCGCGGAATTCACTGTCATTTTCTTGTTTTCGTTGGCATGCCGGACCCCATGACCGCACGACTACGTTCTGTCATAAGCCATTTGGGGTAGAAGCTCGCTGCAAATTCTTTGTTTTTGGCACACTGGGAGATATGACAACACGACGACGTTCTGTCATAAGCGAATTTCGTTGCTTTTTGCTCGTTTTTGTGGACCNGCCATTTGGGGTAGAAGCTCGCTGCAAATTCTTTGTTTTTGGCACACTGGGAGATATGACAACACGACGACGTTCTGTCATAAGCGAATTTCGTTGCTTTTTGCTCGTTTTTGTGGACCGCCGGCCACCATGACACAATGACAAGGCCCCCCTCTCGGCCGGCCGCGACCCAAGCCCTAAACCTGATGCTCTTTTTTTTTTGTGCTCTGGATGCTCCGGCACCGCGAACGGCCCCCTCTGCAAAGCAAGCAAAAACAAGCAAATCTGAGCCGAAAATCGGCTGTTACCGCCGCTCCTTGGTTGCCAGCGGCCGCCCCCCCCCCGGCGAGGCCTTGTCATTCTGTCATTCTGTCATGGGCCGCCTGGGCGCGGAATCCACCGCCATTTTCATGATCTTTGGCACGCCGGACCCCATGACAGCATGACGGCGTTCTGTCATAGGCCGCTTGGGGCGAAACTCGCCACAAATTCATTGGAAATCGGGCGCGTGGGCGCCATGACAGCGCGACGAAGTTCTGTCATAGGCCACTTGGGTTCAATTTGTATGGCTTTTGCACTTTTTTTCGGAACGCCGGGCAGCATGACAGAATGACAGAATGACAAGCCCTCTCCTGGCCGGCCGCGACCCAAGTCCCAACCCTCCGTCTTGATGCTCTGGACTGCTCGGGCGCCGCGAACGGTCCCATCTGCAAAGCAAAAACAAGCAAAATCTACGCAGAATCTACGCTGAAAACCGATTGTCCCCACCGCTGGCTGCCGGCGGCCGGCCCCGGGGGATGCCTTGTCATTCTGTCATTCTGTCATGGGCCGCCTGGGCGCGGAATCCACCGCCATTTTCATGATCTTTGGCACGCCGGACCCCATGACAGCATGACGGCGTTCTGTCATAGGCCGCTTCGGGCGAAACTCGCCGCAAATTCGTTGGTTTTTCGGGCCCCCGCGCACCATGACAGCGCGACGACCTTCTGTCATAGGCCACCTGAGCCCAATTTGTGCTACTTTTAAATAGCTTTTTCTATTAACACATGACAGAATGACAGAATGACGGAATGACAAGCCCCCTGGCCGGCCGCGATCCAAGCCCCACCCCCGCGCCTTCCCGTTTTGATGCTCTGGATGCGTTTTTTGATATTCTGGATGCTCCAGGCGCCGCGAACGGTCCCGTTTGCAAAGCAAGCAAAAATCTACAGAATTTGAGCCGAANGATGCTCCAGGCGCCGCGAACGGTCCCGTTTGCAAAGCAAGCAAAAATCTACAGAATTTGAGCCGAAATCGGCTGCAAGCAACGCGCCCGCCGTTGGCGCACGCCACCTCTCGGGGGGGGCTGTCATCCTGCCTGGGCTGGGAATTCGCCTTCATTTTCATCGTTTCTTTGGCACGCCGGACCCCATGACAGAATGACGGCGCTCTGTCATGCTCCATTCGGGGCGCCGCCGGCGACGACAGGATGACGGAATGACAGGATGACAAGCCCTCCCGGCCTGCCGCCGCCTGGGCCGCCCAAGTCGGGAACCAACCTCACGGCGGTGCCGTGGGCCGGGATTGAAATCTCGAAGCTGCCGCACCGTCAGCGGTACCGGCAGGCGAGTCAGCCGTGCTTTAGGCTCCGCGGATCCGCGGGGCACCGGAAGGGCGTGCTTCAGCAGAGTCTCCGAGCCGTCCGTGGCTCGCACCGTNGCTTCGGTGCGAGCACCTGCCTCGCCACGTCGCTGCGCAACGGCGCCTGGGCCCGCGCACTCGTGAGGTCCCGCCGCTCCGGAAACTCCCGCCGGGCGATCTGGTAGAGCTTCCTAGGATCCCGCACGTTGAAGTCCCTGGCCAGCCGCCCGAGGAGCTCCATCGCGCCGTCCTCCGCCATTTTTTAAGGCACACAAAGCTTGGGAAGCGGCACACTGTCGCTCTTCGCCATGATTGGCGAATGCTGGCAGTGCCCGTTTTTGGGCCCCAAAACGCCCCCCAACCGGGGCTGGGACCGACGCTGGAGGAATAACCCTGTTTGGGCTCAATCCGAGTCGCCCTTGCGGCCCTTCTTCTCAAGCCGCTCAACACGCTTCTGCAGCTTCTTCACGACGCCCCAGAGCACGACGCTAAGGCGTTGATAGTCGAGGGCCATGAGGTCCCGGCCGTCCAGGTTCTTGGTTTTGCACAGCGCCTCGCCCAGGTCCCCGGTGGCCTGGACGTCTTGTGCGATGAAGCCGATCTGCTGGGTGGGTCCCTCGACGCGGTCGTAGTACAAGGGCTCGAGGGCGTCGAAGGTCCGCTGCAGGTCCTTGGCGGGGATGGGCCGGANTGCTGGGTGGGTCCCTCGACGCGGTCGTAGTACAAGGGCTCGAGGGCGTCGAAGGTCCGCTGCAGGTCCTTGGCGGGGATGGGCCGGACGTTCTTCTTGAGGCTGCGGTCCGAGAGGTTTGTTGCCGCCGGTGTTGGGCTCGATGGCCAGGTTGGCCAGGCCGCTGGTCGTGTTTGGTCCGACGCATTGAGCTGCAAGCCACCGTCGGCCAGTGCCACCAGCTCGCCCTTCCCGCTGATCGAGTCGTTCTGGGTGGTCAGGTAGAGCCGCGCCACGCGCGCGGGGGCCTGGTTGATGACGGCCAGCTCGCAGAAGCCTCCCGGGGCTCCGAGCCCCGTGACCTCGGCGTAAGTCGAATTGACTTGCACTCCAGAGGTGCCGCCCGAGACGTACAGGTACAGCAGGCTGGGTTCGGGTGCGATGGTTCCGTTGACGAGGAGGGTGTCGTTGACCAGGGCGCCGCCCTCGATGGCGAGCCAGGGCGCCGCCGGATCGCAGCGCACCAGCGGGGCCTCGACCCGCAGGTTGCTCACCACCTCCAGATTGGCGGTGACGCTGCTGCTGCTGTTGAAGGTTCCGCTGGCGGCCGTGCTGCCCACGAGGAGCTGGGCGAAATCTGCGGTCGTTGCGTTCAGGGTGCTGGCCGCTGCGACGGTGACATCCCGGTCCAGGCTTATGCCGCCGTCCGCGAAGGAGGCCAACAAAGCCCCGTCCTCCTTGCGAATCGTTACCAGGGCGTTCTGGACCTGCAGGTCTCCCGCTGCACTCTGCAGCTGGGGAGTCTCCACGAAGGTCGTGGCCGTGAGGCTGTTGACCGTGAGGTCCGCGGTTGGGGCGACGCCTCCGCTGTTCTCCACGGTCGTGATGCGGGAGTCGATGTTATTGACCGTGGTCCCCAAACTGTTGAAATTTGCGATCAGGGGGTACCGCGTGTCCGACTGTCCCTTGGACCAGCAGTCGCAGCTGATTTGCAACGTCGAGCCGTTGCCCAGGATGGGCTGGGCGGAGAGGGGGGTTTGGCACAGCAGGTTCCGGATGACGTTCGGGACAAATTGAGTCTGCCAAGTTGAAGATACCCCCTCCCTCAGCGCCAGCGCCGGGGGTGGTCACGAAGTACCGGGCATCTAGCGGCCCGAGGTCGTTCGTCCGAAGGAAGCGAGCGTCAGCTTCCGCCTTGTTCCACGTGTCGCAGGTGATTTGGAGCGTGCTGCCGTTGCCGAGGATGCTGGCTCCTGCGAGCGGCGGCTGGAGCAGCAGGTTCTTGATCATGGGCGGAAAGAATTGATTCTGCACGATCTGATGGATGGACCCGCTGGCCGCTCCGGGAGGGCGCACCAGGTAGCGGGCGTCCCCCGCGGTCTGGTCCAGGAAGCCGGAGATTTTGGCGTCCACCTCCGCCGAGGTGTCGTAATCCGTCAGGGCGATATTGATCTCGTTGATGATCGGGGCCTGGAGCTCCGTCCAGCGCACATAGACGCCCACAAGGCCCGCGATGGCGTCCGCGATCTCCGTGTCCGTCTGGGCGGAGGTGTAGTAGGCCGATAGATCCACGGAGCCCGACACGGCGTCGGCGATGGCCTGGTCCGTCTCCGCTCGGGTGTAGAAATCCAGCAGGGCCGTGATTATTTTGTTATCTACTTGGCTGCTGTTGTCGTAGGAAGACAGGGCAGAGCTGATGCTGGAGCTCACGGAGGCATTTGTAGCGTGGTTGCTCAGCTCGCCGGCGACGTAGGTCGACACCTCGCTCTGGTCCCAGTAGGGCACCAGCTCTCCTGCGATGAGCGCCAGCACCTGGGCCTCCGTCCGGTACTGGGACAGATTGAGTGCATCGATGGCCGCTGTAATTGCAGCTCACTTGCCGGCGCCCGGCCATCTCCGTGCGGCGGATGCTCAGACACTCTTTAAGTACCTCCGGACCATCAGTGGGAATTGGGCGCCTTCATTGATCTGCACACAGCCACGAGCAGGCAGCCCCTCAAGCCCCCGTTAATGCCCTTTAAAGCCCTTCAAAGGAGTCTTTTGAAAGCTTCCCTTTGAACCCACTCTTTAAACTCCTTTGTCAAAGAGGGTCAGACCCACAGAGACAGCACTGCCCTTCATAAAGAGACGTCTTGCCGAGATCCTTACATGAGCTTCGAACTAAGTAATGGCCATTGCTCTTTCTCCTAGTCCGCCACTTGTGCGAGCGAAATGTCTGTCTTTCTTGTTTTTTTGCAAAATCTCATGCTTCCTTGGATGTTCTGATGTTTCCACAAACTGAGGGTGTTTTCGAGTTGGATGAGTGGCTGCAGGTTCGTTTCGTCTCGTTTCGTTTGTTCTGAACAGCTGCAAAGACGCTGAGCCGCGTAGAGGCCGTGTGCGCGCTTTGTTTTACATGGTGGTTCCTCTCTCTGGGGGGGAGTGTTCCAGCTCTCCACTGTGGTAGCTACTTATGTCGAGACACAGGTCAGAATTCGCGACTTCGAGGGCCTGTCGATTTTGAGCTGGAGGCCGTAGGGTTCGCAATCGTAGGGCCTCTAAAGTGCTTGCAAGCTGGGCGCATGCGGCTTCGAAAGCAGTTTGAGGGTCCGCGGAGAGCGAGACATATGTGAGACAATCCGGCCTTCAAGTCCCTCTTGTCTCAGGTGTCTCGGGGGTCTCGCCCTCTTTTCCTGTGGGGGGTCTCGAGATTTTCTTCTGACACGTGCGCTTTGCTGCNACAATCCGGCCTTCAAGTCCCTCTTGTCTCAGGTGTCTCGGGGGTCTCGCCCTCTTTTCCTGTGGGGGGTCTCGAGATTTTCTTCTGACACGTGCGCTTTGCTGCCCAGGAGTTGTTTTCTTTTTGGTTTGGCCATCAACTCCGCCATTGCAGTTTGCATTCGCACATACCTGCAAGGGTTTATTTGCCATGTGTTTAGTTTTCTGGAATGATTTTCTTGTTTTTGTTGCGTGATGATT